>CM017585.2:6434466-6439466 GCA_007844105.2 Rhamnella rubrinervis
CTTTCGTTCTTGATTAATGAAAACATCCTTGGCAAATGCTTTGCGGTTGTTGTCTTTCATAAATCCAAAATTTCACCTCGACTATGAAATCTGAATGCCCCGTCCTGTTAATCATTACTCCGATCCGAAGGCCAGCGAGAATAGGACCGAAATCCTATGATGTTATCCCATGCTAATGTATCCAGGCGTAGGCTTGCTTTGAGCACTCTAATTTCTTCAAAGTAACACAGGAGGCGACCGGTCAATTAAGGCCAGGGCGCGCATGCCGTAGAAGGGGCGTGACAGCGGTGCACACAGGCGGACCGGTTGCCCCGTCCCAGGTCCAACTACGAGCTTTTAAGCGCAACAACTTAAATATCGCTATTGGGCTGGAATTACAGCGGCTGGCACGGACTTGCCCTCAATGGATCCTCGTTAAGGGATTTAGATTGTACTCATTCCAATTACGGACTCATAGAGCCGGTATTGTTATTTATTGTCACTACCTCCCGTGTCAGGATTGGGTAATTTCTTGGCGCTGCTGCCTTCCTTGGATGTGGTAGCCGTTTCTCGGGCTCCCTCTCGGAATCGAACCCTAATTCTCCGTCACCCGTCACCACCATAGTAGGCCACTATCCTACCATCGAAAGTTGATAGGGCAGAATTTGAATGATGCGTCGCGGCACTAAGGCCGTGCGATCCGTCGAGTTATCATGAATCATCGAGCAGCGGCGAGCCAGCGTCGACCTTTATCTAATAAATCGTCCCTTCCGGAGGTGGGGTTTGTTGCGTATTAGCTCTAGAATTACTACGGTTATCCGAGTAGAAGGTACCATCAAACAAACTATAAGCTGATTTAATGAGCCATTAGCGGTTTCACGGTCTGAATTAGTTCATACTTACACATGCATGGCTTAATCTTTGAGACAAGCATATGACTACTGGCGGGATCAACGGTAGCATTCCTTAGCGATGCGATGCGCGTGAGCCAGCGCCCTGGGGTGAAGGGCCACAGCAGACGCGGCAATCGTGCAAAACTAGCGATAAAGCTATCTGGGCGTTGAAAGGCCATGAAAGCCGCGCCCGCGTGTTCGCATCGAGGGGCGAGTAGGCACCACGAGGACCGTGGCGGCCACAAAATAATTTTCAATGGCGCTGGGGCGCGTGTGCCACTTTGGCGTCCTCCCGTGCCCTTGCGAGCACGAGAGGAATGGGACACCGTTGGCAACTAATTCCATCACATTAGGTATGCAGCACAAGAACCCAGGCGCTCGAGAACAAGGTCCCGTAGCAAAGCGAGAGGGCGGCGCCAAGCGATTCGATGCGAAGCGCGGAGCCTGCAAACACACACAACCATACCACAACTCATACACCATCGCGTACAGCCAAACCCAGCGCCAACCAACAGCCCACAACCCAATGCGACAGCGAGGCCGACCAAGCATGCGAGCGAATCAATTGGAGCCAAGCCGGCACCGCTAGGCATGGCGCGCGCGACCGCGTCAGCGATACCCCACAACCGGGCCAAAGATTGAAGGCGCATCCCGCTCAAAGGCAACCACGGTTTTGCGTGTCTAGGCAACAAAAACATGCAGCGCGCAAGGCATTGGCAGCGGACTCTAGATTACCCCGGTGGTGTGCGGAAACTAAACACAATCGCTGCGCATTTCTGCTAGCGGGTGTCTTCGTTCCCTCCCAAGAGCTCTCCGTTCACTATCACCAATGCCAACCGCGGACCCGCCCTATCTGAAGCAAAACCTAGCAGCCAACCGGCGCTTCCATTCAATGAGAGGCGCATCACGGGCATTGCCGAGCATTAGAACAGGACATTAAATCGAGGCCACCAGGAGATGCCACAACCGCGCAATTCCTAGGTTGCCCAAGAAGCGGGCGAGCTTCAAAGCAAAGCCCGAGTTCACCGGGCCACCGATAGCCCGGGCTTAAAATTGAGCAAAATCCCAACCCAAAGGCAACCACGCTTTGCGTGTCTAGGCAACAAAATGCGTACAGCGCTAATACGAAGCAACACCTAGCAGCCAACCGGCGCATCCATTCAATGGGCGGCGCATCGCGGGCATTGCCGAGCATTAGAGCGGGACTTTAAACCGAGGCCACCATTGATGCCACAACCGCGCAATGCTTAGGTTGCCCAAGAGCACAGATGAGTTTTCAAAGCCAAGCCCAAGCACCCCATGTCCCAAGACCCATCGCTAGCTAGGATGCAAATTCATTGCGGTGTCGCGTCCGTACCGAGGATTTGATTGGGAAGCCGTCTTGAAAGCAATGCATGTCGCAGGCCCGCACAAAGACCAACCATAGGGTGCCTCGAAGAATCGAGGATAATCCCCAACACCGAACAAACAGCGTAGCACCACCGCGCAACTAGCATCCCCTCGCTACCCCGAGCACATTGAGACCCGACGCAGAACCCACTATATCGCGGTGGCTTCCCGTGCCATGCTCGGTCGAACATTGCCAACCATCATCGCATGAGGATCCCAAAACAGCGACTCCCTTTGGGAAAATTCCACCGTCGCGGAATTTTTGGAATTCCGGGCGGCCACCATTGGCGGCGTCGGCGGCGGGCCGATTGTCGCACCATGGATGCCCACACACCCCATTCCCATGCCATGGCGGCGTGGGGGTGTGTGGCAGCATCAGACAAAGTGGGGTGCCTAGGGCAACTCACCCCTTAAAGAGCTTAATTAGTTGGCCTTGTGGTGAAAACATCACATTCTTGAGAGGAGACATAAGGGCCTTTTTGAAGAAATACATGGAATTTTGATGAAATTTTTGCATGCATGCTTAGAATAATGTATTCTAGGTTGTGTAAAAATTTCATAATTTTTGGAGATGTGAAAATATTTTTTATTTTTTATTTGCAAAATGTATAAAAATTTAAAAAAATTAAAAAATGCATGGGAAGTTGGTTTTTCTTGTTGGGAATGCTCTTACATGTGTAACATGATTTTTAGAAAGCTTATTGTGCGGGGTAAAATGTGTTTGGCTCGGTCAAGTTGATACATGTGTGCTTGCGGTGGCACACGGTGGCATCGTGGGGGGTGCCAAGGCACATGTGCAACCATGTGCATGGGAAGTTGGTTTTGATTGTTGGGAATGCTCTTATATGCCAAAAGTGGTATTTGGGAGCCTTATTGTGCGGGGCAAAATGTGTTTGCACGGACAAGTTGGAATGGGCATGCGGTTGCACTTCGTGGGCAGTGGGGGCCGTGGCACATGTTCAACCAAGTGCATGGGAAGTTGATTTTGATTGTTGGGAATGCTCTCATATGCCAAAATTGATTTTTGGGAGCCTTATTGTGCGGGGCAAAATGTGTTTGGCACGGACAAGTTGGAGCATATGTGCATGCGGTGGCACTTCGTGGAGCCTGGGGGGCGTGGCACATGTTCAACCAAGTGCATGGGGAGTTGGTTTTGATTGTTGGGAATGCTCTCATATGCCAAAAGTGATATTTGGGAGCCTTATTGTGCGAGGTAAAATGTGTTTGCGCGGACAAGTTGGAGCAATGGGCATGTGGTGGCACTTCGTGGGCACGTGGGGGTGGCACATGTTCAACCAAGTGCATGGGAAGTTAATTTTGATTGTTGGGAATGCTCTCATATGCCAAAAGTGATAGTTGGGAGCCTTATTATGCGGGGCAAAATGTGTTTGCGCGGACAAGTTTGAGCAGCGTTGGCATGTGGGGGCATGCATGGGCACCGTGGTGCATGGGCATAGAGTGTGGCACGAGGCATGCATGAACCTCACATTAGCAAATTTGGTGTTTGAGAGGAATGCCATGACAGCCAACTAGCAAGCCCGCGGCCCGTCGTGGCGTGCCATGAGTGGCAGCCACAGCCACCGTGGGCGCCGGGCGTGCATGCCCACCCACCACCAGCGGGGCGTGGGCGTGCACAGGGGCTACAAGCGTCAGCGGCATGCCATGGGCGCGCGCCCTGCCATGGCGCCAGCGTTTGTCCGCAGCATGCAATAGGCGCCCAGCGCGCGTCCGCGGCATGCCCGCCCAGGCAGCGTCCGGCATGCCACAGGCGCCAGCGGCGGCGGCTTGCCATAGGCGCCAGCAGCGTCAGCGGCTTGCGCCCGTCTGTGTGTGCGCAGGGGGCAGCGGTGATGCTAATATGTGGCAGCGGGGCTTGTCCCCTTGCGATTCCTTAGCCACCCCATGCCCATACAGCGCCAATGAAGGCGCAGCGCATGCGGCCGAGACTTTGTTACCGCAGGCGGAGTTTGCACACATAGGCACATAGGCGGGGGGCCCGAGTCATGCGGGGCTTGCATGAAAACCGAGGGGCGTGGTAAAATTGGCCAAGTGTAGCGTCCTCCCGTCCGTCTGTGACCTGCGTGACCGAGGGCCTTGAGGTAAGCGGGGAGGGAGGGAGGGGCGAATCGAGGCGGCGCGGGGCTGAATCTCGGTGGATGCGTGGCAGCAAGGCCACTCTGCCACAATACCCGTCAGCGTATTTAAGTTAGATGCGCAAAGGATTCTACCCGCTCGGTAGGAATTGTACTTCAAAGGCGGCCCGGCATCTCCGCCGTCGCGGACTTGACCAACGACCGCGTGCCTTTGGGGTCGAGGACCCTACTGCAGGTCGGCAAGCGGGCGGCGAGCGTCGCGTCGCTTCTAGCCGGATTACGACTTAGAAGCGTTGATCATAATCCGGCGCCGCGGTAACCAGCGCCAGCTTTTCAACCAAGCGCGATGACCAATTGTGCGAATCAGCGGTTCCTCTCGTACTAGGTTGAATTACTATTGCGATCTGTCATCGGTAGGGTAAAACTAACTTTGTCTCCGGCGGTCTAAACCCGACTCACGTTCCCTTGGTGGGTGAACAATCCAACACTTGGTGAATTACGCTTCACAATGATAGGAAGAGCCGACATGAAGGATCAAAAGCAGCGTCGCTATGAGCGGCTTGGCTGCCACAAGCGGTTATCCACTGTGGTAACTTTTACGACACCTCTAGCTTCAAATTCCGAAGGTCTAAAGGATCGATAGGCC
>CM017585.2:6441966-6461665 GCA_007844105.2 Rhamnella rubrinervis
TTCCTCCGCTTATTGATATGCTTAAACTTCGGTGGGTAACCCGCTGACACAGGGTGTGTGGGCGCCGCGTGTGCGGCGCATTAATCTGAGACGCATTGGCGGCTTCGCGCGCATGGCAGGGTTCGACAACCACCGATTGCGCGGCGCTCGTCTCAGAGTGCTCGCATTTGGGCCAACCGCGAGCGGGCGCGCGGGAGGCCAGCATCCGCCCCACCAGCCCCGAGGGCGAGGTTTGGAGTGGGGGCAGCGTTGTGTGGCGCCAGGCGGGCGTGCCCTCGGCCTAGTGGCCGGGCGCAACTTGCGTTCAAAGACTTCGATGGTTCCGCGGGATTACGCAATTCACACCAAGTATCGCATTTAGCTCGTTCTTCATCGATCACGAGCGAGATATCCGTTGAGAGTCGTTTTGACATCTGAGAATCTGACCTTGCGCCGGGGCCGCGCACCATCTACGGGCGCGGGGCAATGCTTGATCGTTCGAGTTCCTTGGCGCGGTTTGCGCGGGGTTTCGTTGTCTTGGCGGGGAAGGCGGCGGCGGCGCATCGGCCAGCGAAGCCAGTCGCATGCCCCGCGGGGGTTTAGGTTGGCCCTCGCCCCGGTTGTATTTTCTGGGTTCCGCGGGTGGTTACTGGCGTGCGGGGTTTCAACAATGATCCTTCCGCGGGTTCACCTCACGGAAACCTTATTCGACTTCTCCTTCCTCTAAATGATAAGGTTGATGGACTTCTTGTGGCGTCGCGGGCAGCGAACCGCCCGCGTCGGCGCAATCCGAACACTTCACGGACCATTCAATCGGTAGGGCGGCGGGCGGTGTGTACAAAGGGCGGGGGCGTAGTCAGCGGTGATGACTTCGCGCTTACTAGGAATTCCTCGTTGAAGACCAACAATTGCAATGATCTATCCCCATCCGCGATGAAATTTCAAAGATTACGGGCACATGCGAAGGCTATAGACTTCGTTGAATACATCGATTAGCGCGTCGACGAGAACATCTAAGGGCATCCGGGACACATTGTGCCTCGAACTTCCTTGGCCTAGCGGCCATAGTCCCTCTAAGAAGCTGGCGCGGAGGGTCACCTCCGCATAGCTAGTTAGCGGTGAGGTCGTTAGATTAGCGGAATTAACGGACAAATCGCTCCACCAACTAAGAGCGGCCATGCACCACCACCCATAGAATCAAGAAGAGCTCTCGGTCTGTCAATCCTTACTATATGCGGACTGGTAAGTTTCCCGTGTTGAGTCAAATTAAGCGCGAGGCTCCACTCCAGTGGTGCCCTTCCGTCAATTCCTTTAAGTTTCAGCCTTGCGACCATACTCCCCGGAACCCAAGACTTTGATTTCTCATAAGGTGCGGTGAGTCCTATAAGCAACATCCGCCGATCCACAGTGCGGCATCGTTTATAGTTGAGACTAGGGCGGTATCGATCGTCTTGAGCCCCACTTTCGTTCTTGATTAATGAAAACATCCTTGGCAAATGCTTTCGCGGTTGTTAGTCTTTCATAAATCCAAAATTTCACCTCGACTATGAAATCTGAATGCCCCGTCCTGTTAATCATTACTCCGATCCAGAAGGCGAATAGGACCGAAATCCTATGATGTTATCCCATGCTAATGTATCGGGCGTAGGCTTGCTTTGAGCACTCTAATTTCTTCAAAGTAACAGCAGGAGCCGACCGGTCAATTAAGGCCGGGGCGCATGCGGTAGAAGGGGCGTGACAGCAGTGCACACCCAGCGGACCGGTTGCCCCGTCGAGGTCCAACTACGAGCTTTTAAGCGCAACAACTTAAATATCGCTATTGGGCTGGAATTACAGCTGCTGGCACGGACTTGCCCTCAATGGATCCTCGTTAAGGGATTTAGATTGTACTCATTCCAATTACGGACTCATAGAGCGGTATTGTTATTTATTGTCACTACCTCCCGTGTCGGGATTGGGTAATTTCTTGCGCTGCTGCCTTCCTTGGATGTGGTAGCCGTTTCTCGGGCTCCCTCTCGGAATCGAACCCTAATTCTCCGTCACCCGTCACCACCATAGTAGGCCACTATCCTACCATGAAAGTTGATAGGGCAGAATTTGAATGATCGTCGCGGCCCTAAGGCCGTGCGATCCGTCGAGTTATCATGAATCATCGAGCAGCAGGCGAGCCAGCGTCGACCTTTATCTAATAAATCGTCCCTTCCGGAGGTGGGGTTTGTTGCGTATTAGCTCTAGAATTACTACGGTTATCCGAGTAGAAGGTACCATCAAACAAACTATAAGCTGATTTAATGAGCCATTAGCGGTTTCCGGTCTGAATTAGTTCATACTTACACATGCATGGCTTAATCTTTGAGACAAGCATATGACTACTGGCGGGATCAACGGGTAGCATTCCTTAGCGATGCGATGCAGCGTGAGCCAGCGCCGCTGGGGTGAAGGGCCACAGCGACGCGGCAATGCGTGCAAAACTAGCGATAAAGCTATCTTTGGGCGTTGAAAGGCCATGAAAGCCCACGCCCGTGTTCGCATCGAGGGGCGAGTAGGCACCACGAGGACGTGGCGGCCACAAAATAATTTTCAATGGCGCTGGGGCCGTGTGCCACTTTGGCGTCCTCCCGTGCCCTTGCGAGCCAGAGGAATGGGACACCGTTGGCAACTAATTCCATCACATTAGGTATGCAGCACAAGAACCCAAGGCGCTCGAGAGACACAAGGTCCCGTAGCAAAGCGCGAGAGGGAAGCGGCGCCAAGCGATTCGATGCGAAGCGCGGCCTGCAAACACACACAACCATACCACAACTCATACACCATCGTACAGCCAAACCCAGCGCCAACCAACAGCCCACAACCCAATGCGACAGCGAGGCCGACCAAGCATGCGAGCGAATCAATTGGAGCCAAGCGGCACCGCTAGGCATGGCGCGCATAGCGACGCGTCAGCGATACCCCACAACAGGGCCAAAGATTGAAGGCGCATCCCGCTCAAAGGCAACCACGGTTTTGCGTGTCTAGGCAACAAAAACATGCAGCGCGCAAGGCATTGGCAGCGGACTCTAGATTACCCAGTGGTGTGCGGAAACTAAACACAATCGCGCTGCGCATTTCGCTAGCGGGTGTCTTCGTTCCCTCCCAAGAGCTCTCACGTTCACTATCACCAATGCCAACGCGCGGACCCGCCCTATCTGAAGCAAAACCTAGCAGCCAACCGGCGCTTCCATTCAATGAGAGGCGCATCACGGGCATTGCCGAGCATTAGAACGGGACATTAAATCGAGGCCACCAGAGATGCCACAACCGCGCAATTCCTAGGTTGCCCAAGAGGCGGGCGAGCTTCAAAGCAAAGCCCGAGTTCACCGGGCCACCGATAGCCTACGGGCTTAAAATTGAGCATAAATCCCAACCCAAGGCAACCACGCTTTGCGTGTCTAGGCAACAAAATGCGTACGCGCTAATACGAAGCAACACCTAGCAGCCAACCGGCATCCATTCAATGGGCGGCGCATCGCGGGCATTGCCGAGCATTAGAAGCGGGACTTTAAGCGAGGCCACCATTGATGCCACAACCGCAATGCTTAGGTTGCCCAAGAGCACAGATGAGTTTTCAAAGCCAAGCCCAAAGCACCCCATGTCCCAAGACCCATCGCTAGCTAGGATGCAAATTCATTGCGGTGTCGCGTCCGTACCGAGGATTTGATTGGGAAGCCGTCTTGAAAGCAATGCATGTCGCGGGCCCGGCACAAAGACCAACCATAGGGTGCCTCGAAGAATCGAGGATAATCCCAACACCGAACAAACAGCGTAGCACCACCGCGCAACTAGCATCCCCTCGCTACCCCGAGCACATTGAGACCCGACAGAACCCACACCTATATGGCGGTGGCTTCCCGTGCCATGCTCGGTCGAACATTGCCAACCATCATCGCATGAGGATCCCAAAACCGCGCGACTCCCTTTGGGAAAATTCCACCGTCGCGGAATTTTTGGAATTCCGGCGGCGGCCCACCATTGGCGGCGGCCGGGCGGCGCCGACCGTTGTCGCACCATGGATGCCCACACACCCCGATTCCCATGCCATAGCGCGGCGTGGTGGGGGTGTGTGGGCAGCTCATGACAGGGTGGGGTGCCTAGGCGAGCAACTCACCCCTTAAGAGCTTTTAGTTGGCCTTGTGGGAAACATCACATTCTTGAGGAGACATAAGGGCCTTTTTGAAGAAATACATGGAATTTTGATGAAATTTTTGCATGCATGCTTAGAATAATGTATTCTAGGTTGTGTAAAAATTTCATAATTTTTGGAGATGTGAAAATATTTTTTATTTTTTATTTGCAAAATGTATAAAAATTTAAAAAATTAAAAATGCATGGGAAGTTGGTTTTCTTGTTGGGAATGCTCTTACATGTGTAACATGATTTTTAGAAAGCTTATTGTCTTGGGGTAAAATGTGTTTGGCTCGGTCAAGTTGATACATGTGTGCTTGCGGTGGCACACGGTGGCATCGTGGGGGGGCCGTGGCACATGTTCAACCAAGTGCATGGGGAGTTGGTTTTGATTGTTGGGAATGCTCTCATATGCCAAAAGTGGTATTTGGGAGCCTTATTGTGCGAGGCAAAATGTGTTTGCGCGGACAAGTTGGAGCATATGGGCATGCGGTTGCACTTCGTGGAGCACAGTGGGGGGCGTGGCACATGTTCAACCAAGTGCATGGGAAGTTGATTTTGATTGTTGGGAATGCTCTCATATGCCAAAATTGATTTTTGGGAGCCTTATTGTGCGGGCAAAATGTGTTTGTACGGACAAGTTGGAGCATGTGCATGCGGTGGCACTTCGTGGAGCGCGTGGGGGCGTGGCACATGTTCAACCAAGTGCATGGGGAGTTGGTTTTGATTGTTGGGAATGCTCTCATATGCCAAAAGTGATATTTGGGAGCCTTATTGTGCGGGGTAAAATGTGTTTGTACGGACAAGTTGGAGCATGGGCATGTGGTGGCACTTCGTGGGCAGTGGGGGGTGGCACATGTTCAACCAAGTGCATGGGAAGTTAATTTTGATTGTTGGGAATGCTCTCATATGCCAAAAGTGATAGTTGGGAGCCTTATTATGCGGGGCAAAATGTGTTTGCGCGGACAAGTTTGAACAGCGTTGGCATGTGGGGGCATGCATGGGCACCGTGGTGCATGGGCATAGAGTGTGGCGGGCATCGTGAACCTCACATTAGCAAATTTGGTGTTTGAGAGGAATGCCATGACAGCCAACTAGCAAGCCCGCGGCGGCGTCGTGGCGTGCCATGAGTGGCAGCCAGCCACCGTGGGCGCCGCGGGCGTGCATGCCCACCCACCACCAGCGGGGCGTGGGCGTGCAGGGGCTACAAGCGCGGCGGCAGCGGCATGCCATAGGCGCGCATCCGCGACGCCATGGGCGCCCAGCGTTTGTCCGCGGCATGCAATGGGCGCCCAGCGTCGCGCGGCATGCCACAGCGCCCAGCGCGCGCGTGGCATGCCAGGCGCCCAGCGCGGACAGCGGCTTGCCATGGGCGCCAGCGTCGGCGGCTTGCGCCCGTCTGTGTGTGCGCGGGGGCAGCGGTGATGCTAATATGTGGCAGCGGGGCTTGTCCCCTTGCGATTCCTTAGCCACCCCATGCCCATACAGCGCCAATGAAGGCCGCGCATGCGGCGAGACTTTGTTACCGCAGGCGGAGTTTGCACACATAGGCACATAGGCGCGGGGGCCGAGTCATGCGGGGCTTGCATGAAAAACCGAGGGGCGTGGTAAAATTGGCCAAGTGTAGCGTCCTCCCCGTCCGTCTGTGACCTGCGTGACCGAGGGCCTTGGAGTAAGCGGGGAGGGAGGGAGGGGCGAATCGAGCGGCGCGGGGCTGAATCTCGGTGGATGCGTGGCAGCAAGGCCACTCGCCACTACAATACCCGTCAGCGTATTTAAAGTAGATGCGCAAAGGATTCTACCGCGCTTCGGTAGGAATTGTACTTCAAAGGCGGCCAGCGGGCATCTCCGCCGTCGCGGACTTGACCAACGACCGCGTGCCTTTGGGGTGAGGACCCTACTGCGGGTCGGCAAGCGGGCGGGCGTGCGTCGCTTCTAGCGGATTCGACTTAGAAGCGTTGATCATAATCCGGTATACGCCAGCGCCAGCGGCTTTTCAACCAAGCGCGATGACCAATTGTGCGAATCAGCGGTTCCTCCGTACTAGGTTGAATTACTATTGCGATCTGTCATCGGTAGGGTAAAACTAACTTTGTCTCACGGCGGTCTAAACCCGACTCCGTTCCCTATTGGTGGGTGAACAATCCAACACTTGGTGAATTACGCTTCACAATGATAGGAAGAGACATCGAAGGATCAAAAGCAGCGTCGCTATGAGCGGCTTGGCGCCAAGCCGTTATCCTGTGGTAACTTTTACGACACCTCTAGCTTCAAATTCCGAAGGTCTAAAGGATCGATAGGCCGCGCTTTCCGCGGTTCGTATTACGTCTGGAAATCGAGAATCAAGCGAGCTTTTACCCTTTTGTTCCACGAGATTTACATTCTCGTTGAGCTCATCTTAGGACACTGCGTTATCTTTTAGCGGATGTGCGCCCACCAAACTCCCGACAATGTCTTCCGGATCGGCCGCGGCGTGCCTTTGTTCCAAAAGAGGCGTGCCCGCCTCCGATCCGCGGAATAAGTAAAATAGCGTTAAAAGTAGTGGTATTTCACTTTCGCGTTTAGGCTCCCACTTATACTACACCTCTCAAGTCATTTCACAAAGTCGGACTAGAGTCAAGCTCAGCGGGGTCTTCTTTCCCGGATTACGCCAAGCCCGTTCCCTTGGCGTGGTTTTATTTGGATAGTAGGCGAGGGGCGGTGGGAATCTCGTTAATCCATTCATGCGGCGTCACTAATTAGATGGCGAGGCATTTGGCTACCTTAAGAGAGTCATAGTTACTCCGCGTTTACCAGCTTGGTTGAATTTCTTCACTTTGACATTGAGAGCGAAATCACATTGCGTGAGCATCGCGGGGACCATCATGATGCTTTGTTTTAATTAAGCGGTCGGATTCCCTTGTCGTACCGTTAAAGTCGGTATTCGGCGGGGAAGGCCGGCGTTCCCGATCCGTCCCGGCCTTGGCGACCAGCTCGCCGCGGGGAGCGGCTTCGAGCGATCCGCAGGCGGCCGGCGGGTTGGGGCTGGGACCCGTGCCGACCACCGAGCCAATCCTTTTCGAGGTTCTGGATCCATTTTGCCGACTTCCCTTGCCTACATTGTTCCATCGACGGTACATTCACCTTGGAGACGATGCGGTTATGAGTACGGCCGGCGTGGCGGGCACTTTCGGTCCTCCGGTTTTCAAGGGCCGGGGCTGCCGGACACCGCGGCGTCGCGGTGCTCTTCCGGCCGCTGGACCACCTCCGGTGGCCGTTTCGAGGTGGGCGGTGTTAAGCGAAAGATAACTCTTCCGAGGCCCGCCGGCGTCTCCGGACTCCTAGCGTTGCCGTCGGCCTTCCGTCGGTTGGGAATTTTAACCCGATTCCCTTCGAAGCTTCGCGGATCCTTGTCGGACGGGTTTCCCATCTCTTAGGATCGACTAACCCATGTGCAAGTGCGTTCACATGGAACCTTTCCCTCTTGGCCTTCAAAGTTCTCATTTGAATATTTGCTACTACCACCAAGATGCACTTGGCGGTAGCTCGCGGGCTCGCGCCCGGGTTTTCAGGCGACCGCCGCGCCCTCCTACTCATCGGGGCGGCTCTTGCCACGGCCGTAGGGTATAGGTCCGCAGCTTGGCGCCATCCATTCGGGGCTAGTTGATTGGCGGTGAGTTGTTACACACTCCTTAGCGGATTCGACTTCCATGACCACCGTCCTGCTGTCTTAATCGACCAACACCCTTTGTGGGTTCTAGGTTGCGTAGTAGTTGGGCACGTAACCCGGCTTCGTTCATCCCATCGCCAGATTCGCTTACCAAAATGGCCCACTTGGAGCTCGATTCCGGTAGCGGCTCAGCGAAGCGGCCGCCTATCTATTTAAAGTTTGAGAATAGGTCATTGCGCCCCGATGCCTCTAATCATTGGCTTTACCGATAGAACTTCGTCTGCGGGCTCCGGCTATCTGAGGAAACGGAGGGAACCAGCTACTAGGCGGTTCGATTAGTCTTTCGCCCTATACCCAAGTCAGACGAGCGATTTGCGCGTCGGTATCGGCTGCGGGCCTCCACGCGAGTTTCCTGCGGCCGCCCGCTTCGGGCATAGTTCACCATCTTTGGGTCCCGCAGTGTACTCTCACGAACCCTTCCGGAAGATCAAGGTCGGTCGGTGGTGCAACAGCGAGGATCCCGCCGGTCGGCTTCCTTGCGCCTTACGGGTTTACTAGCCCGTTGACTTCGCACATGTCGGACTCCTTGGTCCGTGTTTCAAGGCGGGCGAATAGGAAACCGCGGGCGGCCAGCGAGGTGCCGAGCCGCGCGGCAGCGTAGCTGCCAACCGATCGCGGCGGCAGCGTCTCCGCGGGCATGACTACGGCCGGGCTTGGCGCCACGCCAATCCGCATCGGTCCAGCGCCCGAGTCGATCGGCGGACCGGCTCTCACCGTTCCACATCCGGCCAGCGCATCGCGGCCCCATTCGCTTCCCTCCCGACAATTTCAAGCACTCTTTGACTCTCTTTTCAAAGTCCTTTTCATCTTTCCCTCGCGGTACTTGTTTGCTATCGGTCTCGCCCGTATTTAGCCTTGGGCGGAATTTACGCCCGATTGGGGCTGCATTCCCAAACAACCCGACTTCGCGACGGCGCCTGCGTGGTGCGGCGAGTCAGAACGCGGCTCTCACCTCTCGAGCGCCCTTTCCGAGGGACTTGGGCGGTCGCGCCGTGAGGCGCTTCTTGACTACAATTGAGCAGCGGGCCTCGATTCTCAACTGAACATTCGGTTAAGCTCGCCGTTACTAGGGAATCCTTGTAAGTTTCTTTTCCTCCGCTTATTGATATGCTTAAACTTCGGTGGGTAACCCGCTGACACAGGGTTTGTGGGCCCGGCGTGTGCGGCGCATTAGAATCTGACGCGCATTGGCGGCTTCCTTGCATCGGCATAGCACAGGGTTCGACAACCACCGATTGCCGCTTCGTCTCAGTGCTCGCATTTGGGCCAACGCAGCGCGCGCGGGAGGCCAGCATCCGCCCCCGGCCCTCGAGGGGCGAGGTTTGGAGTGGGGAGCAGCGTTAATGTGGCGCCCGAGGCGGGCGTGCCCTCGGCCTAGTGGCCGAGCGCAACTTGCGTTCAAAGACTTCGATGGTTCCGCGGGATTACGCAATTCACACCAAGTATCGCATTTCGCTTCGTTCTTCATCGATCACGAGCGAGATATCCGTTGAGAGTCGTTTTGACATCTGAGAATCTGACCTTGCGCCGGGGCCGCGCACCATCTACGGCGCGGGGCAATGCTTGATCGTTCGAGTTCCTTGGCGCGGTTTGCGGGGGTTTCGTTGTCTTGGCGAAGGGGCGAGCATCGGCCAGCGAAGCCAGTCGCATGCCCAGGGGGTTAGGTTGGCCCTCGCCCGGTTGTATTTTCTGGGTTCCGCGGGTGGTTCTGCATGCGGGGTTTCAACAATGATCCTTCAGCGAGGTTCACCTACGGAAACCTTATTCGACTTCTCCTTCCTCTAAATGATAAGGTTGATGTGGACTTCTTGTGGCGTCGCGAGGCGAACCGCCCGCGTCGGCGCAATCGAACACTTCACGGACCATTCAATCGGTAGGGCGGCGGCGGTGTGTACAAAGGGCGGGGGCGTAGTCAGCGGCTGATGACTTCGCTTACTAGGAATTCCTCGTTGAAGACCAACAATTGCAATGATCTATCCCCATCCGATGAAATTTCAAAGATTACGGGCACATCGGCCAAGGCTATAGACTTCGTTGAATACATCGATGTAGCGGCGTCGCGACCGAACATCTAAGGGCATCCGCGGACACATTGTGCCTCAAACTTCCTTGGCCTAAGCGGCCATAGTCCCTCTAAGAAGCTGGCGCGGAGGGTCACCTCCGCATAGCTAGATAGCGGTGAGGTCGTTAGATTAGCGGAATTAACGGACAAATCGCTCCACCAACTAAGAGCGGCCATGCACCACCCATAGAATCAAGAAAGAGCTCTCGGTCTGTCAATCCTTACTATGCGGACTGGTAAGTTTCCCGTGTTGAGTCAAATTAAGCCGCGGGCTCCACTCAGTGGTGCCCTTCCGTCAATTCCTTTAAGTTTCAGCCTTGCGACCATACTCCCCGGAACCCAGACTTTGATTTCTCATAAGGTGCGTGAGTCCTATAAGCAACATCCGCGATCCACAGTGCGGCATCGTTTATAGTTGAGACTAGGGCGGTATCGATCGTCTTGAGCCCCGACTTTCGTTCTTGATTAATGAAAACATCCTTGGCAAATGCTTTGCGGTTGTTCGTCTTTCATAAATCCAAAATTTCACCTCGACTATGAAATCTGAATGCCCCATTGTCCTGTTAATCATTACTCCGATCCGAAGGAGAATAGGACGAAATCCTATGATGTTATCCCATGCTAATGTATCAGGCGTAGGCTTGCTTTGAGCACTCTAATTTCTTCAAAGTACTTAGGAGGCGACCCGTCAATTAAGGCCGGGGCGCGCCGGCGGTAGAAGGGGCGTGACAGCGGTGCACACCCAGGCGGACGGTTGCCCGTCCAGGTCCAACTCGAGCTTTTAAGCGCAACAACTTAAATATCGCTATTGGGCTGGAATTACAGCTGGCGGCACAGACTTGCCCTCAATGGATCCTCGTTAAGGGATTTAGATTGTACTCATTCCAATTACGGACTCATAGAGCGGTATTGTTATTTATTGTCACTACCTCCCGTGTGAGGATTGGGTAATTTCTTGCCTTCTTCCTTGGATGTGGTAGCGTTTCTCGGGCTCCTCTAGGAATCGAACCTAATTCTCAGTCACCGTCACCACCATAGTAGGCCACTATCCTACCATCGAAAGTTGATAGGGCGAAATTTGAATGATCGTCGCCGGCACTAAGGCCGTGCGATCCGTCGAGTTATCATGAATCATCGAACAGCGAGGAGCGTCGACCTTTATCTAATAAATCGTCCCTTCCGAGGTGGGGTTTGTTGCGCGTATTAGCTCTAGAATTACTACGGTTATCCAGTAGAAGGTACCATCAAACAAACTATAAGCTGATTTAATGAGCCATTAGCGGTTTCCGCGATCGAATTAGTTCATACTTACACATGCATGGCTTAATCTTTGAGACAAGCATATGACTCTGGCGGGATCAACGGTAGCATTCCTTAGCGATGCGATGCGCGTGAGCCAGCGCCCGGGGGTGAAGGGCCACAGCGACGCGGCAATGCGTGCAAAACTAGCGATAAAGCTATCTTTGGGCGTTGAAAGGCCATGAAAGCCGCCCGCGTGTTCGCATCGAGGGGCGAGTAGGCACCGCGAGGACCGTGGCGGCCACAAAATAATTTTCAATGGCGCTGGGGCCGCGTGTGCCACTTTGGCGTCCTCCCGTGCCCTTCGCGAGCCGCGAGAGAGGAATGGGACACCGTTGGCAACTAATTCCATCACATTAGGTATGCAGCACAAGAACCCAGGCGGCTCGAGAGCACAAGGTCCCGTAGCAAAGCGAGAGAGGGAAGCGGCGCCAGCGATTCGATGCCGAGAGCGGAGCCGCAAACACACACAACCATACCACAACTCATACACCGCAGCGTGCAGCCAAACCGCGCCAACCAGCAGCCCACCCCGATGCGACAGCGAGGCCGACCAAGCATGCGAGCGAATCAATTGGAGCCAAGCCCGGCACGCTAGGCATGGCCGCGCAGGCCAGCGTCAGCGATACCCCACAACCCAGGGCCAAAGATTGAAGCGCATCCCGCTCAAAGGCAACCACGGTTTTGCGTGTCTAGGCAACAAAACATGCAGTAGCGCGAGGCATTGGCAGCGGACTCTAGATTACCCCAGTGGTGTGCGGAAACTAAACACAATGGCGCTGCGCATTTACGCTAGCGGGTGTCTTCGTTCCTCCCAAGAGCTCTCCGTTCACTATCACCAATGCCAACAGCGGACCGCCCTAATCTGAAGCAAAACCTAGCAGCAACCGGCGCTTCCATTCAATCGAGAGGCGCATCCGCGGGCATTGCGAGCATTAGAGCGGGACATTAAATCGAGGCCACCAGAGATGCCACAACCGCAATTCCTAGGTTGCCCAAGGCGGACGAGCTTCAAAGCAAAGCCCGAGTTCACCGGGCCACAGATAGCCCTACGGGCTTAAAATTGAGCATAAATCCCAACAAGGCAACCACGCTTTGCGTGTCTAGGCAACAAAATGCGTGCAGCTAATACGAAGCAACACCTAGCAGCCAACCGGCGCATCCATTCAATGGGCGGCGCATCGCGAGGCATTGCGAGCATTAGAAGCGGGACTTTAAGCCGAGGCCACCATTGATGCCACAACCGCAATGCTTAGGTTGCCCGAAACCTGAGATGAGTTTTCAAAGCCAAGCCCTTAAGCACCCATGTCCCAGAGACCCATGCTAGCTAGGATGCAAATTCATTGCGGTGTCCGTCCGTACAGGATTTGATTGGGAAGCCGCGTCTTGAAAGCAATGCATGTCGCGGGCCCGGCACAAGACCAACCATAGGGTGCCTCGAGAATCGAGGATAATCCCGACAGAACAAACAGCGTAGCACCAGCGCCTTAGCTAGCATCCCCGCTACCCCAGCACATTGAGACCCGAGCCGAACCCACACCTATATAGCGGTGGCTTCCCGTGCCATGCTCGGTCGAACATTGCCAACCATCATCCATGAGGATCCCAAAACCCGTAGCGACTCCACTTTGGGAAAATTCCACCGTCGCGGAATTTTTGGAATTCGGCCAGCCCCACGATGGCTGCCGTCGTGGCGAGGCGACCGCCGACCGTTGTCGCACCATGGATGCCCAGCACCCCCAATTCCCATGCCATAGCGCGAGTGGTGGGGGTGTGTGAGGCAGCTCATGAAGACAGAGGGAGTAGGGTGCCTAGTGTCCGCGACTTGTTGAAAACCTTCAAGCCGTCTGCGCCTTAGTTGCTTGTTTTGACCCTGGAAACAACTAAGTAAGCCTCTTTGCCAACACACAAGAAGCTAAGCAACAAAGAAAGAACTTAGAGAGAAGTCTCAACTAGAGAGAATGAGAAAATAAGAATGTATTACTCAATACTTGGGTGGTTTGGCCAATGAAGCCTCCCCCCTATTTATAGTATTACAACAAACGATCCAACGGCTATAATACATTTGATCCTACGGTGGAGATTGAGTTTCTAGAATCCTCCACCAAGTGCTATACAACTAAGTGACAACTAAGCAAGCACTAGGGTTTTCTAGAAGGTTCTACACAAGTCTAGAGAACTCCACATGCTTCTTGCCTAAGTGTACCGAAAATGCCCTCAAAGTGTTTGGTGAGATGCTAGGGCATGACATTCTCCCCCACTATGCGTCGGCGTCCGCGTCGACTTCTTGATGGAGGCGCTTGATGTGGTCTTGGTTGCCATAGTGCTACTGCCCGGTTCCCAACTTCGCTTCACCGGATAGTCCTTCCATTTCACTAAGTACTCATGGCTTCGGATGATTGTCCCTTCCGCGTACCACTCGTTGGCCATGGCGTTTTCGACCTCCTTGTCGTAAGCACTTGTGATGCCCATAGGTGCTCTCTCGGACTTCCTTCTTGAAGGGTCTTCCTCATCTTCATGATATGGCTTCAGGCGACTTACATGGAAGACCGGGTGTAGCCTAAGTGTGGATGGCAACTCCACCTTGTATGCTACCCTCCACTTTCTTGATGATGGAAATGGCCCTCATAGCGTCTAACAAGTCCATTGTCGGTTGGGCGAGTAGACTTGTGTTGGGAAGGTAGAATCTTGATAAACACAAGGTCTCAATTTGGTATTCCACATGTAGTCTTGTGTCCCCACTTCTTCATTTTCTTAGTTGCCTTGTGAAGGTAGGACCTGCGCCAAGTCCACTTGCTCGTGCCAATTTTTGGCAACCTTGAAGCGGATGGACTCCTCCCTTTGTAGCTTGTAACAAGTGTATGAGGTCAATGGTTGTTTAGGCTGGGGCAGTGGTCTGGCTTCTATGTTTGTGTGTTGGAGAAAATTGGGCCGCGTCTAGTAACTTTGCCCAATCATGTTGGTTGGCACTCACAAAATGCCTCAAGTAAAGCTCCAACAGCGCGTTAGCTTCGTTCCGTTTGCCCATCGGTTTGAGGATGGAAGCTTGTAGAAATGTAGATCCGAGCCCATGAGTTTGAACAACTCAGTCAAAACCTCCGGTGAATCGTGGATCTCGATCACTAATGATGGATTGTGGTAACCCCGATACTTTACCACATTCTTGAAGAATAGTCTTGCGGTATCATGGTGGAACTTGCCTTTAGTGCGGCTATGAAGGTGGCATACTTGGAGAATCTGTCAACCACCCGCGATGATAGTGCCACACCCAGATTTGGGCAAGCCTACAATGAAGTCCATGCTTATGCTTTCCCGCGGATGCGGGTGTAGGTAGTGGTTCCAAAGACCAGCGAGGACTTTGTTGTTCAACCTTGTCTTGTTGGCACACAAGACAAGTCTTCACTATCTCCACTTGTCTAGCATTTGTGGCCAATAGTAAGTTGTCTCTAATAAGGCTCTAAATGCGCCTTTGCCGGGATGCCCGCCCATTTAGTGTCATGGCATTCCTTAATCAAGTTCCTCCTCAAGTTGCTCCACCTTGCACGTGAACCGTCGACCCTTTGTGTAGAGTAAGCCTTCCTCCATCCAAAGCTTGGTCTTGCCCTCCGTGGCAAGTTGTTGGGATTGTTTGGCCACAACATCATGCTCCATGCCCTCCTTGATTAAGTCGAACAATTCTCCTTGGAGCTTGCTTATCGGCCAGCTTCGGCGGCCTTCCTACTTAAAAGTCGGCAACTTCATTGCCGTCGGGGCTTGTACTTTCGAGCACATAGTGGTCGGCTAGGAAATCTTGCCAGCGAGCTTGCTTGGGACTAAGCTTCTTTTGTGTTTGGAAATAGCTTCGTTGCCACATTGTCCGTCTTCACCACAAACTTAGACCCGAGCAAGTAGTGTCTCAAAGTCGCATAAGCAATGAATAATGGCGGTCATCTCCTTTTCTTGGACCGTGTATCTCCTCGGTATCATTAAGCTTGTGACTCTCATAGGCAGGGATGCTTGTCTTGCATCGATCAGCCTCCTAAGGCAAAATCCGGCATCGGTATGTACCTCAAATGGCTTGGAGCAATCGGGTAATGCCAAGACCGGCTCTTTCATGATGGCTCCTTTTAAGTCTTCAAAGGCTTGTTGGCATTGAATGGACCATTCCCATGACTTGTCTTTCTTCAATAAATCGGTGAGTGGGGCTATGGCGGAATAGCCCATAATAAACCGCCTATAATAATTAACAAGACCGAGAAAGATCGAAAGCTCACTCACTTACTTGGAGGTTCCCACTCTTGAATGGCTTTAATTTTGGCAATATCCATGTATAACTTGCCATCCTTAATTTTGTGGCGAGGAAATACTTCAAGCGCTTGCAAAGTGCACTTCTCTTTCTTCCGCATTATGCTCTCATTCTCCTTTAGCACATTGAATACAATTGTAGGTGTTTGATGTGTTCCTCGAGAGTGTTGCTATAGATGGCGATGTCGTCCAAGTACACCACCACAAATTGATCAAGTAAGGATGGAAGATCTTGTTCATGAGTGTGCAAAGCGTTGCGGTGCATTAGTAAGGCCAAAGGGCATAACAGAAATTCATATGCTCCATACCGTGTCCGCGCATGTAGTCTTTGGCTCATCTCCTTCGCTATCCTCACTTGGTAGTAGCCGACCTCAAGTCAAGTTTAGTGAAGTACCGCCCTCAAGTTGATCAAACAAATTGGCTATCAGCGGTATAGGGTACCTATTTTTGATAGTGACTTTGTTGGAGTGCTATAGTCGATGCATAGCCTCAGCGATCCATCATGCTTCCGTTGAAATAGGACCCGTGCTCCATAGGGTGCTTTTGATGGTTGGATGAATCCGGCCTCCAAAGCTCTTTTAGTTGCCTTCTTAATTCCCCAATTGGTGGAGACATGCGATATATGGTGCCTTTCTGCGGGTGGTTTGGCACCAACTTCTAACTCAATTTGATGATCCACCTCTCTCCTTGGTGGAAGTTTCTTGATTGCTTCGGGTGGCATGACACGCTTGAACTCTTGAAGCACTTGACAAACTTCCCTTGGTGGTTCATCGATAGTGACTCCCTCTTCTTCTCCACGTATTGTGGTGAGGAATGTGACCTCTCCCTTCTTTATCCCTTTCTTGAGTTGCATGGCGGAGAGATGTTTGGAAGTGCTTGGTGTGTGCGTTGGGGAACCATGCAAGGTCCTCCCTCAAGATACAAGCGGTGTTGTAGCGAGGAAGCGGGACTACGTTGAATTGCCTTAAAATTCCATGCCAAGCACAATATTAAAGTCATCCATGGGAGCAATAGAAAAGTTTACATTACCTCGCCATGTACCAAGGTGTAGCTCCACATCACGAGCGTGCCATCAAGTGGCTTTGCCTCGGCATTTCACGGTTTTAACCACCCTTGCCCCGCTTCGAGCTTTAGGCCAAGTCTCATGGCCTCCTCCCTCTGATGAAGTTGTGATGCGGTTCTACATGACTTGGGCATCCTTGCCATTGTCACGTGCATGCGTACATGAGGGGAGTTGTCTTTAACATTGTGTGCGGGGAGCGGGACTTGCTTTCAAGGAATTGAGGAGTTGTATGCAACCCATTTGTGATGATTGGGTTCCTCCTTTCTTGAGCATGGCGCTAAGAGCTTTTAAGCGGGCACTCTCTTGCCCAATGTGGACCATCACAAGGAAGCAATTGTTTCTTGGTTTTGCCTCTTTGTTATTTCCTCTCTTCCAATCTTGGTTTTGTGGAGGCCTCCTCGAATTGTCTTTGCCTTGTGGAGCCTTATGGAACTTGGCTCCTCCATATATGCAGCGTTAGCTTTAGGCTTTGAGTTTGAGGACTCACCTGCTTATATTCCATGAGTGTCTGGTGGTGGTGAGGCGGTAGAAACATCTTGCACTCCTCGGCGTTGGAGTTCAACATATGCCCATGATTGTAGCCCATCCATGAAGTTGAAGAAGATCCTCCTCGGTCATGTTAGGAATTTGAAGCATCAAGGGAAAATTCCTCCGCGTACTCCAGAAGGACCCGGTGTGCTTGATTCCTTCATCTTCTTTCTAGCATCGTGAATGGCATTCTCGGGGTAAAATTGCCTCTTCAACTCACGTTTTAGATCTTCCCATGAGTTGATGATGCAAGTACCCTTCTTCATTTCTTCATGCTTTCTCGCCACCCGTAGCACCAAGATTAGTAAAGTAAAGGGAAGCGGTAGTTACCTTTTGCTTCTCATCTTGCATGTTGATCCACCCAGTATTGTTCCATATGCCATATGAAGTTCTCCAATTCCTTTCGTCCCTCTGCAGCTAAACTCCTTGGGTTTGGGAACATCCACCGGTGGAGCATGTTGAGTGGTGATAGCACCACTAGTTGCAGCCAGCACATAATGCCCAATCCGCGCGGGTCTCCTCCAACCCGTGCTTAAGCTCATCCATTTGAGCTTGCATGAGTGAAAGTGTTTCAAGCACCGTTGCTTGAAAGCGGCATTCTCTTGGCGCCCGCGTCTCAGCGATTGGCCTGCGTGGCGCTTTGCAAGTCGCCATGAAGCTCCCCACGAGTGCGTCCGCACGACCCTCGAGTTCCTCCGCGCTTTGCTGCGACCGCGATCAACCTTTCCATCCGCGTCGGCCAGCTACTTCCACACTTGGCCACCGTGGCCTCCATGCTAGAAGCGACTTCGAGATTTGAGCGCCCTGGTGCTGCGCCTTGGGATTGTGGGTTCAGCCTCCCTTCCCTCATCTCTTCTCAACGAGCAACCTCGGATGAAGACATGCTTTCTCCTCCACGAACCTAGCTCGATACCAAGCATCGCGGACTTGTTGAAAACCTTCAAGCGTGCGGCCTTAGTTGCTTGTTTGACCACCGGAAGCAACTAAGTAAGCCTCTTTGCCAACCTGAGAAAGCTAAGCAACAAAGAACTTAGAGAAAGTCTGAACTAGAGAATGAGAGAAAATAAGAATGTATTACTCAATACTTGGGTGGTTTGGCCAATGAAGCCTCCCATTTATAGTATTACAACAAGCGATCCAGCGGCTATAATACATTTGATCCTACGGTGGAGATTGAGTTTCTAGAATCCTCCACCAAGTCTTTATCAACTAAGTGACAACTAAGCAAGCACTAGGGTTTTCTAGAAGGTTCTACACAAGTCTAGAGAACTCCACATGCTTCTTACCTAAGTGTAATGCAGAAATGCCCTCAAAGTGTTTGGTGAGATGCTGGGGGCATGACACTTGAAGCGAGCAACTTCACCCCGCATAAAGAGCAATTAGTTGGCCTTGTGTGTGAGAAAACATCGCATTCTTGTGAGGAGACATGGGGCCTTTTGAAGAAATACATGGAATTTTGATGAAATTTTTGCATGCATGCTTAGAATAATGTATTCTAGGTTGTGTAAAAATTTCATAATTTTTGAGAGATGTGAAAATATTTTTTTTTTTTTTATTTGCAAAATGTATAAAAATTTAAAAATTAAAAATGCATGGGAAGTTGGTTTTTCTTGTTGGGAATGCTCTTACATGTGTAACATGATTTTTAGAAAGCTTATTGTGCGGGGTAAAATGTGTTTGGCTGGTCAAGTTGATACATGTGTGCTTGCGGTGGCACGGTGGCATCGTGGGGGGTGCCAGGCACATGTGCAACCATGTGCATGGGAAGTTAGTTTTGATTGTTGGGAATGCTCTTATATGCCAAAGTGGTATTTGGGAGCCTTATTATGCGGGGGCAAAATGTGTTTAACGCGGACAAGTTGGAAACGCTTGGGCATGCGGTTGCCTTCGTGACAGCCAGAGTGGGGGGCGCGTGGCACATGTTCAACCAGTGCATGGGAAGTTGATTTTGATTGTTGGGAATGCTCTCATATGCCAAAATTGATTTTTGGGAGCCTTATGTCTTGGGGCAAATGTGTTTGCTTGCGGACAAGTTGGAGCAGCATTAATGCATGCGGTGCTTAGCTTCGTGGGCATTGGGGGGCCGTGGCACATGTTCAACCAGTGCATGGGGAGTTGGTTTTGATTGTTGGGAATGCTCTCATATGCCAAAAGTGATATTTGGGAGCCTTATTATGCGAGGGTAAAATGTGTTTAGCGCGGACAAGTTGGAGCAGCATGGGCATGTGGTGGCCTTCGTGGGCATAGGTGGGGGTTGTGGCACATGTTCAACCAAGTGCATGGGAAGTTAATTTTGATTGTTGGGAATGCTCTCATATGCCAAAAGTGATATAGTTGGGAGCCTTATTATGCTGAGCCAAAAAATGTGTTTGCACGGACAAGTTTGAAGCGTTGGCATGTGGGGGCATGCATGGGCAGCAGTGGTGCATGGGCATAGAGTGTGGCACGGGGCATCATGAACCTCGCGTTAGCAAATTTGGTGTTTGGGAATGCCATGGCAGCCAACTAGCAAGCCACGGCGGCCCGCGTCGTGGCGTGCCATAATATCCCGCGGCCTGACACTTTTGGCGCTTTCGCCAGTAGGCCGTCGCGGTGCTTGCTAGCCCCTACCAGC
>CM017585.2:6461765-6583469 GCA_007844105.2 Rhamnella rubrinervis
CCAGCTGACTTCCCTCGGACGCTTTCAATAACCGTACGGGCTTCCAATAGCTTTCTACAATACCAGCAGCTTCCTCTGACGCTTAACTCCTTCGCCATTTCGTCCCACATCTTCCTACAGCCTGCCACTAACTTCCTCACGGCGCTTCAGCAACTTCCACCAGCCACAATGGCTTTTCGGCGACACCCAACAACCCGTGCGCGCTTCCCTCTGACCTTCCAGGCTTCTATTGGCTTCCAGCGACTTGCTACGGCCGATATTCCTACTACCTTTCAACACCTTCCTAGTACCTTGCAACAACTTCTTACGGCCTGCAACCAACTTCCTACGGCCTTCCAACAACTTCCTAAAGCCTTCCAGCAGCTTTCTACGGCCTGCAAAAAACTTCCTACTGCCTTATAACACCTTCCTATGGCCATCCAGCGACTTCCTCGACCTTCCGACAACTTCATGCGGCACGCCAGCAACTCTCGACGCTTCCAGCGTCCCTCTCGACCGTCTAATAACTTCCAACGACCTGCCAACAACTTCCTACGACCAACCAACAACTTCCTATAGCCTTCCAGCAGCTTCCTACGGCGTTCCAACATGCTTACTACGGCCTTACAACAGCTTCTACAACCTGCCAATAGCTTCCTATGGATTTCCAACAACTTCCCTGCGCGGCACCAACTTCCTCTGACGCCAGCAACCCCAGGCAATCTTTACGTGACTTCCTCGGCCTTATAATAGCTTCCTACGGTCTTCCAATAACTTCCTACAACCTGCCAATAGCTTCCTACGGCCTTCCGAACACTACGGACTTCAGCAGCTTCGGCCTTTCAATGAGCTTCCCTCACAATTCCTACCGCAAGCTTTCCAGCGACCTTCGACGCCAACTCCATCTACATTTCGTGCGCAACTTCCTACGGCCTACCACTAATTTCCTCACGACAACAACTTCCACCAGCCACGCAATAACTTTCTACTGCCGCCAGCAACTCCCTGCGCCTTCCCAGCTTCCTACATCCTTCTGCTTCCCTGTGGCTTCCAGCGTACTCTGACACGGCAGCAACTTCTTACTACCTTTGAACACCTTCCTACTACCTTGCAATAACTTCTTACGGCCTGCAACCAACTTCCTACGGCCTTCCAACAACTTCCTAAAGCCTTCCAGCAGGTTTCTACATAACTGCAATCAACTTCCTACTGCCTTCCAACACCTTCCTACGGCCATCCAACAGCTTCCTACGACCTTCCAACAGCTTCCTACGACCTTCCAACAACTTTCACGGCACGCCAACAACTTCACGCCTTGGCGTCCTACGACTATCTAATAACTGCGACACACCAACAACCCCTACGGCCGACCCGACAACTTTCACATAACCTTCCAACAGCTTCCTACGGCCTTCCAACATGCTTCCTACGGCCTTGCAACAGCTTCTACAACCTGTCAATAGCTTCCTATGGAGCTTCCAACAGCTTCTTACGGCCGTCCAACTTCATGCGGCGCAACTTCCTGGGCAGGCAACAACAGGCAATCTTCCAGCGGACTTCCTCTGCCTTATAATAGCTTCCTACGGTCTTCCAACAGCTTCCTAGAACCTTTCAATAGCTTCCTACAGGCTTCCAATAGCTTCCTACAACCTTCCAACAACTTCTTACGGCCTTCCAACTCCATCTTACGCTCGTCCCACAACTTCCTACGGCCTTCCAACAACTTCCATCAGCCTTACAATAGCTTTCTACAGCCTGCCAACAACTTCCTACTGCCTTCCACTAACTTCATACGGCCTTCCAACAGCTTCCTATTGGTTCCAACAGCTTGCTACGGCCTGCCAACAACTTCCTACTACCTTTCAACACCTTCCTACTACCTTTCAACAACTTCTTATGGCCTGCAACCAACTTCCTCACGGCCTAGCGACTTCCTAAACGCTTCAGTGACTTTCTCACGGCGCGAACAACTTCCTACTGCCTTCCAACACCTTCCTACGGCCATCCAACAGCTTCCTACGACCTTCCAATAGCTTCCTATGACCTTCCAACAACATGCTACGGCCTACCAATAACTTCCTATGGCCTTCCAACAACTTCCTTCGGCGGCCTTCCAGCGGCGTCCTACGACCATCCCAATAACTTGCGACGCCAACAACTTCCCTCACGGCCCGATAACAATTTACTATAGCCTTGGCTGACTTCCCTCACGGCCTTCCAACATGCTTCCTACGGCCTTCCAACAACTTCTACAACCTGGCAATAGCTTCCTATGGACTTCCTTGACTTCCTACGGTAGTCCAGCGGCTTCCTATGCACGGCACCTTCTATGGCACGCCAACAACCGACAATCTTCACCGCAGCTTTACGGCCTTATAATAGCTTCCTGCGGTCTTCCAATAGTTTCTTACGGTCTTTCAATAGCTTTCTACAACGCCCACTGACTTCCTCACGGCCTTCCAGCGTTTCCTACGGCCTGCGAACACTCACGGACTTCTTGACTTCCTCACGGCCTTTCAATAGCTTCCTCTGGGCTTCAGTGGCTCCCTGGCCTTCCAACAACTTCCTATGGCCTTCCAACTCCATCTTACGCTTGTCCCACAACTTCTTATGGCCTGCCACTAACTTCCTACGAACTTCCAACAACTTCGCCAGCCACACCAGCTTTCTGACGGCCCGCCAATAACCTCACTGGCTGTCCAGCAACTTCCTACGGCCTTCCAGCGGCTCTATTGGCTTCCAACGACTTCTTCTGGCACCGCCAACAACTTTCTACTACCTTTCAACACCTTCCTACTACGTTGCAACAACTTTTTACGGCCTGCAACCAACTACCTACGGCCTTCCAACAACTTCCTAAAGCCTTCCAGTAGCTTTCTACGGCCTGCAAATAACTTCCTACTGCCTTGCAACACTTTCCTACGGCCATCCAACAGCTTCCTACGGCCTTCCAACAACTTCCTACGGCCTGTCAACAACTTCCTACGGCCTTCCAACAGCATCCTATGACCTTCCAGCGACTTTCACGGCACGCCAACAACTGGCTGACCTTCCAGCGGCGTCCTACAGATCTCCTGACTTCCTACGACTGCCACCAACCCTCTGACTGCCAACATCTTCGTATGGCTTACCAACAACTTCCACTGACCCGGTAGCTTCCTCTGCCTTATAACTGACTTCCTCTGACCTTCCGACTTCCCTCGGCTGTCAAATACTTCAGCGACGCCAACACCTTCCTCTGACTATCCAGCAGCTTCCTCAGGCGCTTAGCGACTTCTATGTCCTTCCAACTACTTCCTGTAACACGCCAGCAACTTCCACGCTTCTTGACTTCCTCCGGCCTTCTTGACTTCCTATGTCCTTCACTACTTCGTAACGCCCAGCGACTTCCAGCGACTTCCAGCACGGCCTCCAACACAGCTTTCTGCGACACGCCAACAACTTCCTACTACCTTTCAACACCTTCCTACGGCCTTCCAACAGCTTCATATGGCCTTCCAACAGATTCCTACGACCGTCCCACAACTTCCTACACATGCCACCAACTTGTCTACGGCTTTCAAACAACTTCCTAAAGCCTTCTAGCAGCTTTCTACGGCCTGCCAACAACTTCCTACTGCCTTCTAACACCTTTCTATGGCCATCCAACAGCTTCTCACAGCGTTCCAATAGATTCCTACGGCCTTCCAACTCCTTCCTACGAATGTCCCATAACTTCTTACGGCCTGCCACCAAGATCCTATGGCCTTCCAACAACTTCCAACAGCATCCAGCAGCTTCCTACAGCCTGCCAACAACTTCCTACTGCATTCCAACAACTTCTTATGTCCCTCAAACAACTTCCTACTAGCTTCCAACGGGTTCTTACGGCCTGCCAATAACTTCCTACTACCTTTCAACACCTTCCTACGGCATTCCAACACCTTCCTACGGCATTCCAATAGCTTTATACGGCCTTCCAGCGACTTCATGGCGTTCAGGCTTCAGCACGCAAACAGCGCCTCGCCATTCCACGCACCTTCCTCGGGCTTCCATAGCTTCCTCACGCAAATACATCCTCGCGCCCGAATAGCTTCCTACGGCCTTCCAACAGCTTCCTATATCCTTCCAACTACTACCCTGACTGTCGATAGCTTCCTCGCCTTCAAGCGACTTCCTACGGCCTTCCAGCGAACGCCACGACCTTTCAACAGCTTACTTTCTGACGTTCCGCGCTTTCTACGCTAACTTACTACGGCCTTCAGCGACTTCCCTCACACGCCAGCTTTCCCCTCACGGCCATCCAGCTGACTTACTATTGTCTTCCAGAGCTACCTCGGCCTTCAGCACATCCTGACCTTCCATGACTTCCTACGGTTTTCCAACTCCTTCCTACGACCGTCCCACAACTTCCTACGGTTTGCTACCAACTTCCTACGGCCTCTCTAACAACTTCGCGACCATTGGCACTTTCAAAGCACGCTAATAACTTTTGCCTTCCAACACCTTCCTGCGGCCAGCGGGGCGGCCTCTTGCCATTGCTACGGACGCCAACAACTCTCACGCCTTTCAACACCTTCCTACGGCCTTAGAACAACTTCTTACGGCCTTCCCAGCTGCGCTCTGACAATCCCACAACTTCCTAACACGCCTGCCAACTTCCTACGGCCTTTCAACAACTTCCAACAGCCTTCCGGTAGCTTACTACAGCCTGCCACCCATTTCCTACTATCTTCCAGCAACTTCCTACAGCCTTTCAACACCTTTCTACGACCTGCGGCTATACGACCTTCCAACAAATTGCTCTGACGGTCCCGACAACTTCTTCGGCACGCCACCAACCTACGACCTCCGACAACTTCCTAAAACCCCGGCCACCTTTCTACGGCCGTAAATAACTTCCTAACGCCTTCCCACAACCATCCAGCGGCTTCATCGACCTTCCAGCACTTGCTGCGGTGCGCCAACAACTTTCTCGGCCTTCCAGAGCTTCCTCGACCTTTCCGACACTACGGCCGCCGGTCTTCTGCGGCCTTCAACAGCGTCCTACGATAGTCTCACAACTTCCTCGACCTGCCACCACTTCCTACGGCACGCCAACAACATCCGCGGCACAACAACTTTCTCTGACCTTCGGCAACTTTCTATCGCGCTTACAGCTTCTGCGCCGACCCATAACTTTCTCGCGCCGCAACTTCCTCGGCATGTCAGCAACTTCCTCGGCCTTAGGCTTCCTATGGCCTTATAACAGCTTCCTACGGCCTTCCAACAGCTTGCTACGGCTTGCCAAATACTTCCAACGACCTGGCCACACTTTCCTACGACCATCCACTAGCTTCCACCGGCCTTCCAGCGACTTCTGTCGCTTCCACTTTCCTCTGACGCCAGCGACTTCTCTGACCTTCCAGCGGTTTCCTGCGCCTTCAAGCGGCTTCCTATGACCTTCCAACGGCTTTCTCACGGTAGTCCACAACCGTCTGACGCCACTAACTTCCACGACCTTCCAGACTTCACCACATAGCGCATGACTTCCCTCGGCCTTCCAACAACACTCGGCTATTAGCCCCTGCGGCCTTCGGCTCCTTCCTCACGACCTTCCAGCGGCTTCCCACAACCTTTCAGCGCTTCACTTCCTTCCCCAGAGCTTCCTCTCGGACTTGCTCCCGTGCGACCATCCCACAACTTCCTACGGCCTGCCACCAACTTCCTCAGGCCTTCCAACAACTTCCAGCAACCTTCCAGTAGCTTTCTACAGCCTGCTAACAACTTCCTCCTGCCTTCCAGCAACTTCCTCTGACCTTCCAATGACTTCTGCGGCTTCCAACGCATTTTGACCACGCCAACAACTTCCTACTACCTTTGAACACCTTCCTACGTCCTTCCAACAGCTTCATACGGCGCTTCCAGCGGTGCTACGGCCAGTCCCACAACTTATGGCTCGCCACCAAATTCCTCTGACCTTCCAACACTTCAAAAGCCTTTCCATGACTTTCCTCCGCGCCAACAACTTCCTCGCCTCCAACACCTTCCACGGCATCCAATAGCTTCAGCGACCTTTCAACCTCACGGCCTTCCACCTCCTTCCTACGACCGTCCCACAACTTCCTACGGCCTGCCACCAACGTCCTAGGGCCTTCCAACAACTTCCAATAGCCTTCAGCAGCTTTCTATAGCCTACCAACAACTTCCTACCGCCTTCCAACACTTGCCCAGGGCTACAGCGGCTTCCCTCTTGGCCCACAACTTCTCTGACCTTCCAACACCTTCCCTCTGACCTTCCAACACCTTCCCACAGCCTTCCAACACCTTCCTACGACCTTTCAACAGCTTGCTACCGTTTGCCAACAACTTCCTCTGACCTCCAGCGACTTCCTCGACCTTCCAGCGGATTCTGCGGCCTTTACCAACAACTTCCTGCGGCCTTCCAGCGGCGTCCTCGGCCAGTCTCATAACTTCCACGACTGCCACCAACCTCCTACTGCCAACAACTTCCTCGACACATCAACAACTAACTTATAGCCTCCCGGCCTTCCTCTGACCTTCCGCTGACTTCCTGGCCTTGCAGCGGCTTCCTCGGTAGTCCACGCTTCCTACGCCGCCACCAACTTCCTGCGGCCCAACAACTTCCCGACCTTCCGTACTTCATGGCCTTATGACAAGCTGTCTGGGCCTTCCCGGCTTCCTATGGCACGCCAAATGCTTCCCGGCACACTACACTTTCATATGGCCATCAGCGGCTTCCTCGGACCTGCTGACTTCCAAGTCGCCCATTCGCTTCCTACGCAAGCTGACTTCCTCTGACCTTCCAGCGGCTTCCTACGACCTTCCACTTTCGGCCGTCCCACAACCGTCCGGCCGACCACTAACTTCACGGCCTTCCAGCTTGCAACCTTCCAGCGGTTCCTACGGCCTTCGGCGACAAACTCGACCTTTCAGCAGCTTCCTACGGCCTGCTCGCGGACTTCCTGACCTTCCAACTCCTTCCTACGGCCTTCCAACAGCTTCCTACGGCCTTTCAACAGCTTTCTACAGCCTTCCAACAGCTTCCTACGGCCTTCCTACAACCATCCCACAACTTCCTATGGCCTGCCACCAACTTCCTACGGCCTTCCAACAAGTTCCAACAGCCTTCCGGTAGCTTTCTGACGCGCCAGCAACTTCCTCACGCCTTCCGTAACTTCCAGCCTTCCAGCGACTTCATCGCGGCTTCAACTGACTTGCTACGCGCCAATAACTTCCTACTACCTTTCAACATCTTCCTACGGCCTTCGAACAGCTTCATACGGCCTTCCAACAGATTGCTACGACCGTCCCACAACTTCCTACGGCCTGCCACCAACTTCCTACGGCATTCCAGCAACTTCCTAAAGCCTTTCAGCAGCTTTCTACGGCCTGCCAACTCCTTCGTATGACCTTCCATCTCCTTCGTACAGCCATCCAACAGCTTCCCACGGTCTTCCAACAGCTTCTCACAGCCTTCCGACTCCTTCCTACGACCGTCCCACAACTTCCTACAGCCTGCCACCAACGTCCTAGGGCCTTCCAACAACTTCCAATAGCCTTCAACAGCTTTCTATAGCCTACCAACAACTTTCTACCATCTTCCAACACCTTCTTAGGGCCTTCAAACAACTTCCTACTGGCTTTCAACGGGTTCCTACGACCTGCCAACAACTTCCTACAACCTTTCAACACCTTCCTACGGTTTTTCAATAGCTTCCTACGGCCTTCCAGCAATTTCCTACAGTATTCCAATAGCTTCTTACGAGTCTCCCGACACTTCTAGCAGCCTGCCATTAACTTCCTACGGCCTGCCAACAACTTCCTACGACCTTCCAACAGCTTCCAACAGCTTGCCACGACCGTCTCACAACTTCCTACGGCCTGCCACCAACTTCCAACCGCCTGGTAGCTCGACACGCCAGCAACTTCCCTCACGCCTTCCGGCCAACTTCCTCACGACCTTCCAGCAGCATCCTCGCGGCTTCCAGCTTGTGGCGGCACGCCAGCAACTCTACTCCTTTCAGCACCTTCGGCCTTGCGGCGGCTTCATACGGCCTTCCAGCGATTCTTCACGACGGTCCACAACTTCTTACGGCCTGCCACCAACTTACTATGGCCTTCCAATAACTTCCTAAACCCTTCCAGCATCTTTCTATGGCCGGCAGACAACTTTCTACTGCCTTGAACACCTTCCCACGACCTTCCAATAGCTTCCTACGACCTTCCAACACCATGCTACGGTCTGCCAACAACTTCCTACGGCCCTCCAACAGCTTCGTACGACCTTCCAACGGATTGTTACGGCCTGCCAATAACTTCCTGCGGCCTTCCAACAGCGTCCTACGACCGTCTCACAACTTTCTACGGCCTGCCACCAACTTCCTACAGCCTGCCAACAACTTCCTACGACCTGCCAACAACTTCCTATAGCTTTCCAGCAGCTTCCTACGGCCTTCCAACAGCTTCCTATGGCCATCCAAGAGATTCCTACGGCCGTCCCACAACTTTCTACGCCTGCCACCAACTTCCTACGGCCTGCGAACAACTTCCTGCCTTCCGTGACTTCCTCTGACCTTATACTTGACTTCCTCGGCCTTCCAACAACTTCCTGACGCCAATACTTGCACTGCCAACACTTTCATATGGCCATCCAACAGCTTCCTCCGACCTTCCAACAGCTTCCAAAGTCCTTCCAACTACTTCCCACAACCTGCCAACAGCTTCCTATAGCCTTCCAACAGCTTCCTACGACCTTCCTACAACCTTCGACACTTTCGACCATCCACCTACAACGTGCAGACCACTAACTTCATACGGCCTTCCAACAGCTTCTTACAACCTGCCAACTGCTTCCTACGGCCTTCCAACAGCTTACTACGACCTTTCAACAGCTTCCTACAGCCTTCCAACAACTTCCTACGGCCTTCTAAATCCTTCCTACAACCGTCCCACAACTTCCTATGGCCTGCCACCAACTTCCTACGGCCTTCCAACGAATTCCAACAGCCTTCTGGTAGCTTTCTACAGCCTGCCAACAACTTTCTACTGCCTTCCAGCAACTTCTTATGGTCTTCCAACAGCTTCATACTGGCTTCCAACAGCTTGCTACGTCCTGCCAATAACTTCCTACTACCTTTCAACACCTTCCTACGGCCTTCTAACAGCTTCATACGGCCTTCCAACAAATTGCTACGACCGTCCCACAACTTCCTACGGCCTGCCACCAACTTCCTACGGCATTCTAACAACTTCCTAAAGCCTTCCAGCAGCTTTCTACGGCCCGCCAACTCCTTCGTACGACCTTCCAACTCCTTCGTACGACTATCCAACAGCTTTCCACGGCCTTCCAACGACTTCCTACTGCCTTTCAACACCTTGCTACGGCCTTCCAACAATTTCTTACGGTCTTCCAACAGCTTGCTACGACCGTTCCACAACTTACTACGGCCTGCCACCAACTTCCTACGGCCTTCCAACAACTTCCTATAGCCTTACAGCAGCTTTCTACGGCCTGCTAACAACTTCCTACTTCCTTCCAACACCTTCCTATGGCCTTCCAACAGCTTTCTATGGGCTTCCAACAGCTTCTTACGGCCTGCCAACACCTTTCAACTGCCTTTCAACACCTTTATAAGGCCTTCCAACAGCTTCCTACTGCCTTCCAATAGCCTCCTACAACCTTCCAACAGCTTCCTATCGCCTACCAAATACTTCCTACGGCCTACCAACACCTTCCTACGGCCATCCAACACCTTCCTACGGCCTTCAAATAGCTTCCTATCTCTTTCCTACTACTTCCTACAGCCTTCCAACACCTTCCTATGGCATACCAACAGCTTACTATGGCCGTCCAACAGCTTCCTACAACCTTCCAACAGCTTCCTACGACCTTCCAACAGCTTCCTACAACCTGCCAACTGCTTACTATGGCCTTCCAACAGCTTCCTACAGCCTTTCAATAGCTTGCTACAGCCTTACAACACCTTCCTATGGCATACCAACAACTTACTGCGGCCTTCCAACAGCTTCCTACAACCTGCAAACAGCTTCCTACGGTCATCCAACAGTTTTATACGACCTTTCAACAGCTTCCAACGGCCTTTCAACAGCTTCATATAGCCTTCCAATAGCGTCCTACTACCTTCCAACACCTTCCTACGGCCTTCCAACAGCTTCCTACAGGCTTCCAATAGCATCCTACGGCCTGCCAACACCTTCCTACTGCCTTTCCTACGGCCTTCCAACTTCCTACGGGCTTCCAACTGCTTCCTACGGCGCCAACAACTTCCTACGGCCTGCCAACAACTTTCTACCGCCTTCCATCAGCTTTCCACGGCCTTCTAACAGTTTCCTACGCCTTCCAACAGCTTCCTACAACCTGCTAACAGCTTCCAATGGCCTTCCAATAGCTTCCTATGACCTTCCAGCAACTTCCTTCGACCTTCAAACAGCTTGATACGGCCTACCAACAACTTCATGCGGCCTTCCAACAGCGTCCTATGATCGTCTCACAACTTCCTACGGCCTGCCACCACCTTCCTACGGCCTGCCAACAACTTCCTACGGCCTACCAATAACTTCCTACAGCCTTCCAGTAGCTTCCTACGCCCTTCCAATAGCTTCTTACGGCCTTGCAACAGTAACTTACGGCTTGCCAATTGCTTCCTACGACCTGCCAATAGCTTCCTATGGCCTTCCAACAGCTTCCAATGTTCATCCCACAACTTCCTACGCTTGCCACCAACTTCCTACGGCCTTCTAACAACTTCCTACCTCCTGCCAAATATTGCCTACAGCCTGTCAATAACTTTCTACGGCCATCCAACAGCTTGCTATGGCCTTCCTACTACTTCCTATAGCCTTCCAACACCATCCTATGGCATTCCAACAACTTACTATGGCCATCCAACAGCTTCCTACAACCTGCCAATAGCTTTCTACGGCCTTCCAACAGCTTCCTATGGCCTTCCAACAGCTTACTACGGCCTTTCAACAGCTTGCTACAGCCTTACAACAACTTCCTACAACCAGCCAATAGCTTACTACGGCCTTCCAACAGCTTCCTACAACCTGCCAACAGCTTCCTATGGCCATCCAACAGCTTCATACGGCCTTCCAACAGCTTCCACCGGCCTTTCAGCAGCTTCATATAGCCTTCCAACACCTTCCTACAGCCTTGTATCAGCTTCCTACAACCTGCCAATAGCTCCCTACGGCTTTCCAACAGCATACTACGGCCTTCCCACCGCTTCCTACAACCTGCCAACAGCTTCCTATAGCCTTCCAAGCGACACTACGGCCTTTTCCGGCGGCTTTTCAGCGACACTGACCTTCCAATGGCTTTCACAACCCGCCATCAGCCCTCTGACCTTCCAGCGACTTACTACGGCCTTTCCTACGGCCTTCCAATAGCTTCCTGCTGCCTTCCAATAGCTTCCTACGACCGTCCCACAACTTCGTACGGCCTGCCACCAACCTCCTACGGCCTGTCAACAACTTCCTACGGCCTGCCAACAACTTCCTACGGCCTTCCAACAGCTTCCTACGGCCATACAAACTTCTTCGCCCTTCCTTCGACCTTCCAAAGACTTTCTGGCGAAAACAACTTCCTACTACCTTCCAACACCGTCATACGGCCTTCCAACAGTTTCCTACGACCTTCTAACAGCTTGCTACAGCTTGCCAACAACTTCCTACGACCTTTCAACAGCGTCCTACGACCATCCCACAACTTCCTACTGCCTGCCGCCATCTTCGTACAACCATCCGACAGCTTTCTACGACCATCCAATAGCTTCCTACGGCATTCCAACAGCTTCCCACGGTCTGTCACCAACTTCCTACGGCCTGCCACCAACTTCCAACGGTCTGCCAACAACTTCCTACAACTTGCCAACAACTTCCTACAAGATTCCAAAGAACTTCTCTACGCTTTCAGCGGCTTCATAACCGACGACTTCACAATATGGCAATAGCTTCCTTCGGCCTTCTCACAGCTTCCTACGTCCGTCCCACAGCTTCCTACATCCGTCCTACAACTTCCTACACATGCCACAGCTTTCTACGGCCTACCAATAACTTCCTCTGCCTTACGGCCTTTCTTGCCTTATAGCGACCGTTGGCCTATAACGACTTCCTACCGCCAAATACTTCCTACGTCCTACCAACACCTTGCTACGGCCATCGAACAGCTTCCAACGGCCTTCCAACAGCTTCCTATGTCCTTCCAACAACCTCCTATATAGCCTTCCAACACCTTCCTACGGCCTTCCATCAACTTCCTACAACTTGCCAACAACTCCCTACGGCCTTCCAACTGCTTTCTACAACCTGCCAACAGCTTCCTATGGCCTTCCAACAGCTTAGTACGGCCTTCCAACAGCTTCCTATGGCCTTCCAATAGCTTCCTACAACCTGCCAACAGCTTCCTACTTCCTTCCAACAGCTTACTACGGCCTTCTAACTTCCTACAACCTGCCAACAGCTTCCTACGGCCTGCCAATAGCCTACGACCTTCCAACTGCTTCCTACGGCCTTTCAACAGCTTCCTACAGTCTTCCAACAGCTTCCTACGTCCTTCGAACTCCATCCTACGACCGTCCCACAATATCCTGAGGCCTGGCATCAACTTTCTACGGCCTTCCAACAGCCTTCCAATAGCTTTCTATAGCCTGCCAACAACTTCCTACTGCCTTCCAACAACTTCCAACAGCCTTCCAGTAGCTTTCTAAAGCCTGCCAACAACTTTCTACCGCCTTCCAACAGCTTCCTACGGGCTTCCAACAGCTTCCTACGACTGCCAACACCTTCCTACTTCCTTTCAACAGCTTCCTACGGCCTTCCAACAGCTTACTACGGCCTTCCATCACCTTGCTACGGCATTCCATCTCTTTTCTACGACCGTCCCACAACTTCCTACGGCCTTTCACCAACTTCCTAAAGCCTTCGAACAACTTCCTACAGCCTTACAGCAGCTTTCTACGGCCTACTAACAACTTTCTACTACCTTCCTATGACATTCCAACAGCTTCCTACGGGCTTCCAATGGGTTCTTACTGCCTGGCAACACCTTCCTACAGCTTTTCAACACCTTCCTACGGCCTTCCAACAGCTTACTACGGCCTTGCAACAGCTTACTACGGCCGTCCAACAGCTTCTTACAACCTGGCAACAGCTTCCTACGGCCTTTCAGCGACTTCCTCTGACCTTCCAACTTCCTCGGCATTCCATCTCCTCTCCAGTCCACCAACTTCCTATGCGCCACCAACTTCCTGACCTTTCAACAACTTCCAACGCCTTCCAAAGACTTTCTACACGCCAACAACTTCCTACTGCCTTCCAACACTTTCCCACAACCTTCCAACAGCTTTCTACTGGCTTCCAACAGCTTCCTACGGCCTGCCAACAACTTCCTATTGCCTTTCAACACCTTCCTACGGCCTTCCAACAGCTTCCAACGGCTTGCTATAACCGTCCCACAACTTCCTACAGCCCGCCACCAACTTCCTACGGCCTTTCAACACATTCCTACAACCTTACAGCAACTTTCTACGGCCTGCTAACAACTTCCTACTACCTTCCAACACCTTCCTACAGCCTTCCAACAGCTTCCTACGGGCTTCCAACAGCTTCTTACGGCCTGCCAATACCTATCTACTGTCTTTCAACACCTTTCTACGGCCTTCCAACAGCTTCCTACGGCCTTCCAACAGCTTCCTACAGCCTTTTAACAGCTTCCTACGGCCTTCCAACTCCTTCCTACAGCCATCCAACAGCTTTCTACGACTTTCCAGCAGCTTCCTATGTCCTTCCAACTACTTACAACGGGCGCCAATTTGCCTTCCTGGCTTCTACAGGCCTGCCCGAACCTTCTTTACCAATGTACATCTTACCGGCCTTTCAACAACATACTACAACCTTCTTCCTTCTGGCCAACTCCTTCCGACCGTTCCACTGACGCCACCAACTTCGTACGACCTTCCAACAACTTCCAACAACCTTCCAGCAGCTTTCTACAGCCTACCAACAACTTCCTACTGCCTTCTAACACCGTCCTACTGCCTTCCACAAAGCTTTCTACTGGCTTCCAACAGCTTTCTACGGCCTACCACCAACTTCCTATGGCCTGCCACCAACTTCCTATGGCCTGCCAACAATTTCCTACGGCCTGCCAACAATTTCCTTCGGCTTGTCAACAATTTCCTACGGCCTGCCCACGGCCTGCCGGCAACTTCCTTCGACCTTCCAACGCTTCCTACAACCTGCCAACAGCTTCCTACGGCCTACCAACAGATTCCTACAACCTGCCAACAGCTTCCTATGGTTTTCCAACAGCTTCTTACGGCCTTTCAACAGCTTGGTACAGCCGCCTTACACCATCTTCCTACAACCTGCCAACAGCTTACTACGGCCTTCCAACAGCTTCCTACGACCTTCCAACAGCTTCCTACTACCTTCCAACAGCTTCCAACGGCCTTTCAACAACTTTCTACAACCTTCCAACAGCTTGCTACGGCCTTCCAACTCCTTCTTACGACCGTCCCACAACTTTCTACAGCCTGCCACCAACTTCCTACAGCCTTCCAACAACTTCCACCAGCCTTCCAACAGCTTTATACAGCCTGCCAACAACTTCCTACTACCTCCCAACAGCTTCCTACGGCCTTCGAACAGCTTCCTACGGGCTTCCAACAGCTTCCTACGACCTGCCAACACCTTCCTACTGCCTTTCAACAGCTTCCTATGGCCTTCCAACAGCTTTCTGCTGCCTTCCAATAGCTTTTTACGACCGTCCCACAACTTCTTAAGGCCTGCCAACACCTTCCTACTGCCTTTCAATAGCTTCATACGACATTCTAACAGCTTCCTACGACCTGCCAACAACTTCCTACGGCCTGCCAATAACTTCCTACAGCCTTCCAGCAGCTTCCTATGGCCTTCCAACAGCTTCCTATGGCCTTACAACAGCTTCCTACCGGCTTAGCCTCGCCGCTTCCAACTTCTAGACCCCTAGCGCTTTCTACGGCTTGTAAACAACTTCCTACTGCCTTCCAACACCTTCATACGGCCTTCCAATGGCTTCCTACGACCTTCCAACAGCTTGCTACGACCTAACAACAACGTCCTATGGCCTTCCGGCCTCACCATCCCATAACTTCCTCTACGCGCCACCATCTTCCTACTGACCATCCAGTGACTTTTACTGACCTTCCAACTTTATGGCCTTCAAACAGCTTCCTACAACCTACCAACAGCTTCCTACGGCCTTCCAATAGCTTTCTATGGCCTGCAAACACCTTCCTACTGCCTTCCAACACCTTCCTACGGCGTTCTAACAGCTTACTACGACCTTCCAATAGCTTGCTACGGCCTGCCAACAACTTCCTACGGCCTTCCAACAGCGTCCTACGACCATCCCACAACTTTCTACGGCCTACCACCAACTTCCTACGGCGTGCCACCAACTTCCAACGGCGCCAACAACTTCCTACAACATTTCAGTAGCTTCCTACGGCCTTCCAACAGCTTCCTACAGCCTTGGAACAGCTTCCTACAACCTGGCAATAGCTTCCTACGACCCTCTAACAACTTCCTACGTTCGTCCCACAACTTCCTACGGCCTTCCAACAGCTTCCTACTGCCTGCCAAACACTTCCTACGTCCTACCAACAACTTTCTACGCCCTTCCAACAGCTTCCTACGCTCTTCCAACTTCCTACGGCGTTACAACAACTTCCTACGGCCTTTCAGCAACTTCCTACGACCTTCCAACAACTTTTTACGGCTTTCCAACAACTTCCTATGGCCCTCCAACAGCTTTCTACAGCCTTCCATCAACCTCTTATGGTGTTATAATAACTTTCTACGGCCTTCCAATAACTTCCTGCGGTATTCCAACCATTTCTTGTGGTCTTTCAATAACTTCCTACGGCCTTCCAACCACTTTCTGCTACCTTCCAACTACTTCCTACTGTTTTGTAACAACTTCATACGGCCCTCCAACAACTTCCTATAGTCTTCCAACAGCTTACTACGCCTTTCCAACAGCTTCCTACTCCCTTCCAACGACTTCTTACGCTCTTCCAACAACTTTCTAGGGCCTTCCAACAACTTCCTACGGCCTTCCAACAACTTTCTACGACCTTCCAACAACTTCCTATGGCTCTCTAACAGCTTTCTACGGCCTTGCATCAACTTTCTACGGTGTTATAATAACTTTCTACGGCCTTCCAGTAACTTTTTACGGCCTTCCAATAACTTCCTGCGGCAATCAAACTACTTCCTATGGTCATCCAACCATTTTCTGTGGCCTTCCAATAACTTCCTACAGCCTTCCAACTATTTCCTGTCTTTCAACTACTTCCTAAGGCTTTCCAACAACTTCCTACGGCGTTCTAACAACTTTCATGGTTTCCAACAACATCCTACGACCTTCTAACAGCTTCCTATAGCGTTCCAATAACTTCTTACGGCTTTCAATCAGCTTCCTACGTTTTTCCAATAATTTTCTACGGCCTTCAAACAAACTTTCAAGGGCCTTCCAATAAATTCCTATGGCCATCAATTAACATACTACTACTGCCTTCCAAATGCATACTACAGTTTCCCATAACTTTTTATGGCCTTCCAACAACTCTTTATAGCCTTCTTATAACTTTCTACGACTTTTCAATAACTTCTTATAGCCTACCAACAACTTTCTACATCCATCTAACAACTTTCTACGACCTTCCAACAACTTTCTAAGGCCTTCAAACAACTTTCTACGGCCTTCTAAGAACTTCCTATGGCCTACCAACAACTTCCTACGACCTGTCAATAACTTTCTACGAATATCTAACAACGTCTTTCCAAAAACTTGTTACGCCCTTCCAACAACTTACTATAGCCAATCAACAACTTCCTACGGCTTTCGAACAACTTCCTACAACCTTCCAAAAACTTTCTACGACCTTCCAACAACTTACTACGATTTTCCAACAACTTGCTATAACTTCCTACAACTTCTTATAACTTCCTACAACCTTTCAACAACTTCTTACGGCCTTCCACAACTTACTACGGTTTTCCAAGAACTTTCTACGCCCTTCCAATAACTTCTCATGGACATCCAATAAATTCCTACGGCCTTTCAACAACAACATATGACCTACCAACAACTTCCCACAACTTCCTATGGATTTCTTATAACTTTCTACGACCTTTCGACAACTTCTTACGGCCTACCAATAACTTCTTACGCCCATCTAACAAGTTTCTATGTCCCTCCAACGACTTCCTACGTCCTTCCAATAACTTCTTACAGCCTTCCAATAACTTTCTACGATTTTTCAATAACTTCCTACGACATTCAAACAACTTCCTACAGCCATCCAACGGCTTTTACGGCCTTTCAACAACTTTCTACGACCTATCAATAACTTTTTACGACCTTCCAACAACTTCTTATGGCTTACCAACGACTTCCTATTACCTTCAAACAACTTCTTACAACCTTCCAACAACTTGCTATGACCTGCCAATAACTTTTAACGGCCTTCCAACAACTTACTACGACCTTTAAACAACTTCCTATAGTGTTCCAATAATTTCCTACGGCTTTCAATCAGATTCCTACGTCTTTCCTACAACTTTCTATGGCCTTCAAATAATTTTCAACGGTCTTCCAATAAATTCCTATGACTTTCAATCAACATACTTCTGCCTTCCAAATACATACTACAGTTTCCCAACAACTCCATATAGCCTTCTTATAACTTTCTGCGACTTTTCAACTTCTTACAGCCCAGCAACAACTTTCTATGCCCAACCAATAACTTTCTACGGCCTTCCAACAACTTGCTACAGCCTACTAACAACTTACTATGGCCTACCAGCAACTTCCTATGGTCTTCTAATAACTTTCTACAGACTTTCAACAACTTCCTATGCCCTTCCAACAACTTGTTACGGCCAACAAACAACTTCCTACGGCTTTAAAACAACTTTCTATGGCCTTCCAATCACTTCTTACCGTCTTTGATCAACTTCCTACGGCCTTCCAACAACTTTCTACACCCTTCTAACAATTTCCTACGACCTTTTAATAACTTCCAACGGCTTTCCAATAACTTCCTACGACCTTCCAACAGCTTACTACGGTTTTATAACAACTTCCTAAAACTTCCCACGACCTTCCTATAACTTCCTACAACCTTTCAACAACTTCCTACAGCCTTTCAACAACTTTCTACGCCCTTCCAACAATATTCCATGACCATCCAACAACTTTCTACGGCCTTTTCACAACTTCTTACGACTTTCCAACAACTTAGTACAACTTTCAAACAACTTACTACGGCATTCCAACAACTTAGTATGGTTTCAATCAACTTCCTACAGCCTTTTAACAACTTTCTACGGTTTTCCAACAACTTGTTACAGCTTACCAATAACTTCTTAGGACCTTCCAATAATTTCCTACAACCTTCTAATAACTTCTTATGGAACTTTCTACGGTTTTTCAATAACTTTTAACGGCCTTCCAACAACTTCATACGGCCTATCGACAACTTACTATAGCCTTCTGACAACTTCCTAGGGCCTTTCAATAATTTACTATAATTTTTTAATAACTTTCTATAACCTTCAAACAACTTCCTGCTGCTTTCCAATAACTTCCTACGGCCTTCCTATAACTTTTTAGTCTTCCAATAACTTGCTACAATCTACCAATACCTTCATACAGCTTTCTAATAATTTCCTACGGCCTTTCAATAACTTCTTATAGCCTTCCAACAACTTTCAACAGTTTTCTAACAACTTTTTACGGTATTCCAACAACTTCCTACGGCCTTCAAATAACTTCCTACGGTCATCCAAAAACTTCTTATGGCCTTCCAACAAACCCCAAACCCGTACTCTATAACCCATAACCACCCGAACCCCAACCCCTGAACCCCTAACCCATAACCCCTAACCCCTAACCCCTAAACCTCAAACCCCAACCCCAACCCAAACCCCTAACCTTAAACGAAGATGGAACGATGTAAGATCAAACCAAAATGAGGTCAAACCAAACCAAAAACAGGTCAAACCAAGCAACAATAAGGTTGACCAAGTTAGAATAAGGTCGGACCAATATAGAATGTAGTCGGACCAACATGAAGCGAGGTCAGACGAAGCTGGAACGAGATCGAACCAAACAGTAACGAGGTCAAACCAATATGGAATAAGGTAGGACTAAGCTGAAACAAGGTCAAACTAAGAATAAACTAGGTCAAACCAAGAAGGAAGGTGTTGGACCACAAAGGAATTAGGTTGAACTAAGCATGAACAAGGTAGGACCACGTAGGAACGAGGTCGGGCAAAGTGGATACGAGGTCGGACCATGAAGGAATGAGGTCAGATGATGCTGGAACAAGATCGAAGCAAGAATGAATGAGGTCGGACTAAGAAGGAACGTTGTCGAACTACAAAGAAATGAGGTCAAACCAAGCAAGAAAGCAATTAGACAGAACACGGTCGAACCAAGTAGAAATGCAGTTGGATCACGGAGGAACAGAGTCGGACCATGCAGGAATAAGGTTAGACCATTACTCTAATTTGCCACTAATCATTTTGAGTAGATTTTAACATTTTAAATTGCATTGCAAATTATTGAAAATGACTCTATCCAAGGAAAATCAGAACAAACGCTGCCTTTTTGCCTTAGCTTTGCCTAAAAAACATTTTAATTTCCGAGTTTATCACAGAGAAAAAAAAAATTGCCAAAACTATTCACAAAAGTAGATTATTTGCAAGTGTGTGTTTGCTCAACATATATAGCTGCACCCGTATCCTAATAATTTAAGTTTTTGAAGTTGAAGGTGACTTTACCGAGATAGCAATTGTTTCACAATCAGGAAGAACATGTTTCCATGCACAATGATTGATTGAAGGATAGCACTTTTTTGTTTATATTTGGCATTATAATGGTTTAGCTCATTTCTTCGTTAGATGATGTGGCATGCTCTTAATCAAAGTTGGTTTAAATTGGACGACAATAACTTAATAGCTTAAGTTATTGTGCTTGATGATTAGTTGGTTTTCAGTTCTTAGTTCTTAATTTTTAGTTTTTAAGTTTTTTTATGCTTCGTTTTTTGTCTTTGGTCTCTTCGGTTTTTTGTTTTACTTTTTTTATCTTCATTTTTCATTTGCTTTTTTCGTTTTTCATTGTTTCATTTTTACTTTTTCGTGTTTCCTTTTTTTCATTTTACTTTCTGTTTCTATTTTTTTTTTCCTTTTTTTTTTCTTTTTTTTTTCGTTTCCCTTTTTCTATCTACTTTTTACTTTATAATTTTATCCATACCAAAGGCACCACCTCCAGTCCAGGATAATCAGTATATTAACAATAAACCAGAGTAGAAACAATGTAGTGAACGGGTGGAAAATAATAGGTTATAAGACAGTGAGCAAGACTTTGAGAAAAAAATGGCTACTTATAAAGAATGTACCAGTCTGCAAAATGCTTATCGTAATTTTCTTCTATTGTAATCCTGTCACCGTTCTACTAATTTTCTTAGAGTATCGGAACTGAGAAACACCAATCACCAAAAGATGACTTGTGAGCTTTGATGGCAAAAGACTCGAAACTATCAGCTTATGGATATATAAAAGAAACGAACCAATTCTTCCATTAAGTAAAAAGTTGGTGTCTAGGTTACATAACAGTAGATAAAAGAGGGGTGGGAACATAGGAATAATTACCTAAGCAGCAGCAGAATCATCCATCGATAGCTCATCTTGTCCATCACCACCAATATCAGCATCATTGCTTAGGTCGCCACATACATTACATTCCATAATATTAGACAAAGAATCACCTGTAGGCGGCAAAGGGGCCAGCGTGCCCCAGCAATTATTTCTGCTGCACATGTATCTCAGAAAGAAATAGGCGTGGGGGAAATCGGACTCTGCTTGGGCTCCATCACCATCGTCTGACTCAGATGCTACTCCCATATGTTCGTCTGTGTCTTCATCCATAAACTCCTCCCCTTGCTCAACATCAGGATCATCATTATCAATGTCAGACCAATTGGCTTCAACTTTGCACCGGTCGCACTGACAGGTGAAGCCATAATCCTCCAGCAACCTCCTCTGTCTGTTGGGATAATTTTCATTGACAGGGAAATAACTCAAACAAATCTCCCTACCCTGAGGAACATCATGGATCATCCTGACAATAATGTCTGTGTTGCAAGGACCGGTGGCAGTGTCTACATAATCAAATCTGCATGCATTGGGCAGGCAATCATGATTGAAGAAAGAGGCTTTGGGGTAGATGCCATAAGCTCTGACTGATCTCTGGCCCTCAGAGAAAGGCTCCATTAAGCCAAAGGTATTGAGCTTGTCCTTGGCCAGAAGAGTTGCTGTGAGAGCCATGGAAAACCAACCTTCCTGTGGAAGTGGAATTGGTGGAGGAGGAGGAATGCAAAGGGATGAAATGAGGGAGTGAAGGTATTGACCAGATGGAGTAATAGAATCTAGAGAGTTTAGACCCAATCCCAGTCCCTGAAGAGAAAGCAGAGTCTTAAAATGAGAAGGGGATACATGGGCCAGGTTGTATGCTGCAATAAGGAAACGAACTTGAACCTGGCATTCAACAGTTTGTTGACGGAGAGATGGACAATCTCGCAAGAGACAAAGGGATTTACAGACCCAAGGTGAGTGGGATGATGAGAGGGCAGCAGTAAGGCACTTAGGGCTACAGAAGAGATGAAGTGAACATTCTGGGCAAGGATAGACTGAGCTCAAGGAAGAGGAAGAGGAAGATATTTGCAAGGTTCTAAAGCAGCAGTCACAGTAGCTTTTGTAAGGGGAAGAGGAGGCAGAACAAGGGAAGAGAGGGAAAGCAGAGTAGAGGAGTATAGGAGAGTCTCTGAGGATAATTTGGCCAGCCCTCAGTGATTGAGCCGCCACCAATGCTCTCCCCCTCCCTTCAATCTCAGCTACCCTAAATTCCCCTCCACTTGTTGACATTTGCTTGATATTCATCTTCTGTATCTGATCGTCTTACAACTTCTACCTAATAAGACCAACTCCAAATAGTCCCAAATCTGTCTCCCTGAAGTTTGTATTTTGTACAAGTTTCAAACTCTATCTTGGCACTTATTTGAGAGCACTCCCACTACATTAAATAAATAACAGCTAGCAGCCAACTCCCCTCTGGATGTAACAACGTGTAGAAGAAACAAAAGTAGCATAAATATTATCATATCCAGAAAATTTAACCAGTTATAAACATTTGAACTTCTAAAACCACATTCTTAAAGGTAAGACAACTAACATAGAAGATACATGTTGTTAATGTCAAAAGGACCAGTAAAGTCATAAACATTAGCTTTTGAAGAGTCCAATCAGGGAGATAGTTTGTAGTATATGCTCCAATAATGATGCTTAATGAGACATAACCTAGAGAGGCAGGACTAAATAGCTGCCTGTAAAATCTATGATGAAGGGATATAGAATAAAAGCCAGATCAGGAAGCTTCCTTCTGCAGCAATAATCAATCAAATTTGCAAACAGAAAAATTGTAGGAGTTCTAAAGAAAATGCTCAAATACAAATTTGATGATTAATCACATTGTTAAAAATATAAGAACAAAGTTCACATCTCAAGCAAGCATAGAAGGTTCTCACATAAAAAGAGAAATAGGTGGGAGGTTTCTTTCTCCCTTTCCTTTGTCCCATAGAGAAACGATGTACTGGGTCAGGAACATATTTATTTTAATTGGCTATTGATTCTTTTTGTTTCATGTTGCATCCTCTATTGTTGATTAATGTGGAATTAGTTATAATTTATATATAAAAAAAAAAAAAGGTATTCCTCTCAATCTCTTCTTTCTCCCTGTCTCTTCAACCCATCTCTCTCCCTCTCTCCGTATTTTGCAGATCCAGTCCACCTCTTTATCTCTTCCCTCTCTTTACATTGGCACCTTGCCAAAGCAGCCTTACATGGCTGCTGCCAACCAGTGATTCTTGTGTTTCTTCTTACACAGTTTGCTTTTCAAATTTGTCAGCCATCTTAGTGATCCAAACATAGATTGGTGTTTCAAGACTAATAGAGCCCAGACCAAAAACAGTTCCGGCACTGCCATGCAGAAAAGAGAGGGAAGGGTGAAGACTGGTGGTGCACACGAGAGAAAGAGAAAGGGTAGAGTGAAAAAAAATAAAAATTGAATCTGAGCTGTTGGACTAATTCAATGTTATGTTATCTGCAATTTTTAATAATAATGCATTACAACAAAGGTATTAAACCATGTGTCACCATAGTCCATAATACCTTATACTTACATTGTAATTAACACTCATGCCATGAGGAGATTATAATGCAGACATCAATAGACAATAAGTGAGGCACCCAACATTCAGTTTTTTCAAATTTTTTTTAAGTAAATGAAATTTTTTAATAGCGAATGCCATCAACCCTATGGAAGAACAAAAATAGGGCAGCAAAATAACCAAAAATTTCCAATTTAAAAAAAAAAAAAAAAAAAAAAGGGAGTGAGAAACAACCTCAACCCCTCCAAACACGATTCTCTCAACAACCATTTTCCTATCAAAAGCATTTAAAGAAAAGGTTAAATACAAGAAGCCAAATTTAACAATCATTGCAAACTGCTTACTCCTAGAAATTATTTTTGTCTTTGGCTTTGATCAAAGGATGGCAGCAACATGAAACAAGCTAAATTACAAACTCTCTTAATTCAAAGTGACCTACGAAAATGTTCTGATGCCTTTGCGTTGACAAGTATTTTCAGGTAAAACAAACTAAACCAGAATTTTACAAAACATAACAAAAAACTGTCTAATTTTACAAGTTATCCAATATAACTACTATGCTTGGATAAAACTAAATAACTAAACCAGAATTCCAACAGATAAAATAAAACTATCTAATCATACAAATTAACCAATAACTAGCTAATTCCGTATGAACCTCTATCTATGTAGAATATTTATTTGAAAAGAGTTTTTGAATTCAATCCAAATCAAACATTATTCATAACTACAGCCATACAATAATATGAGCCAAAGCCAATAAAACAATTAAAATATCAATTAAGATTATACCAAATTAAACATAATGTCATTCATAACATGAATAAGAATAGAAAATAAAAATATACATTTAAATCAAATATACTAAGGACCCGTTTGGTTTGTGTTAAAGGTTTAAGGAATATGTTTCCTGAGAATTAGTTTCGAAGGAATTAGTTTTCCTTTCTAGTGTTTGGTTAGTAATTAATGATATTAAATTTTATTAAATAATTTGGGTCCTAAAAATAAGGGTAAAATTGTATTAAAAAAATATGCAAATTGATTTTCCCAGGCACTTTTGGGAGGAACCACTTTCCGCCCAACTTTCCTCAAAATTGAGATTTTGATTCCCTATGGTCCCACATTTTCTTCTTTTAAAAACAAAAATTCAAACATTAAGAAGCAACATTTTCCAAGGAATTTCAAATTCCCACCAACTTTGAAACTAAACAAAGAGGTCCTCAGGAAAACAAATAGCATAATAAATACTTAGATTAGTTCGAGCAAATGATGTAACATTTTCAGCATTAGTAATCATATCAAACAAGAAAATTTTCTTCATATTGATGATTCCTTAAAACATCTTATAATTTAATGCAATGGTATTCTTATAGATTTGATAATAAAAAGCAACAATCATCTAAATAGCATTCCCTATATTGAAAGAACTCATCATCAAAATTAATTCTACTATTAACTATTATATTACAGAAAAAAACAATGACCAGAATCCCCAAATTATAGCAGGACATTACACAATTTTCTGCAAATAAGAGAATCGGTGAAATATTAGAGATATTAAAACACTTAACACTAAGTGGTTTGAAAAAATGAATGCATGTCCTCAAAAAGTTAATTCGAAATTAAATCTCCAATGTCAAGTCTGACTTCAAGTAATTAAATTCTAAAACCATTTCTCTTCATTTACTTCACCAAACACAAAAGAAGAAGAAAATGAAGAAGAAAAGCAAAACAAAATAATAATAATAATAATAATAATAATAATAATAATAATAATAATAATAATAATAATAATAATAATAATACAGAATAAAAAGGAGAATAAGAAGAAGATTGTAGAAAGCATAATTGAAAGTTTTGTGAAATACTCTAATCAAAGCACCGTAAATTTATCTATCACATGATGAATTGTAAGCAATATCCATTTTTCAAAATTCGGGAAAAGAGAACTCCGTTTGGCATATAAATGGAGAAATGTGATGCCTTTTCCCTTACTTTTTTCTAATCTTACTCAATAAATTAAAATTTCGCTGGCTATCCATCTAATTTGATATCTATCGCAGGAGTTACAATTCAAAAATAAATAAATAACAACAATAATAAATAAAATCCAAAAGTTCTTTTCACTATTTCAACAAAAAGTTTATAAAATCCCACTAACTCACAGAACTTTCAACGATGTGTTTAACAATATGTTTGGGAGCGCTTCTAGAATGGATATAAGTCCTTATTTATAAACGAGCCTTTTACAATGTGGTTGAAAAGTGATTTTGTAGAAGTAACACGTAAGATTCTCAAGCGGGTTGCTGCACTTTCAGATGCCTACCGTGGCTGTGTAACTAGAATTAAAATCAAAATCAAAATCAAAACCAATTCATTTTCTTTTTTCCTTTCAACCTAAACTCCAAAACCTTTCCCAAAAATTAGTGATTCTACAGTCTTCTTCCAAATCTAAAATTAAAAGCAGTTTAAACAGCCGAAGAAAAGAAATGATATTAAAAACCTGTAGCTGTAATGGGTTGCTTTTTCCGTTTTGATTGGACAGCGGCGCCGTGTGATTTTTAAAATAGTGCTACGCAGTGCTCGCTGCGGTCGTGGCTAGTGACGACAGAGGCTTTGCTCCATCAAGCTTGGCGTCTACAGGATAGCAAGAAAAGAGATTATAACGAAAGTAAAGGAGAACAGGTTCAACAATTAGTGTGGAGGTGACTTCAGAGGGTTTACGGCAGTAACAAATGCTATAGCGTGCACAATCAGGGAAACTGAAATTATACCTATAGGGTTTATGGAGCGCTTTAATATAATTTGACATATTTCTTTTAATTTAATTTGGTATTTTAGTTTTAGTTTTCTACATGAAAATTATAAAAATTTTAAAATAAATTTTTATACTTCTATTTGACTTTTAATTCATTAGTTGATAAAACTATAATAATCTGCATTTGTTTTTTTATTTTTATAATAAATTTAAAAATTATATTGAATGTGAAATTAAACTAAAAACCTAAAAAAATAAAATTGGAGATGGTATGAAGCCCGAGAGGGTTTATAGTTAGAGTTTAACTTCTTTTTTGAGTTTTTCTGTGTCATAACCAGTCCTTAGCTATATTTTCACAAGATTAAAATTTTAATTTGAAATTATTTTTATATCTTTTAAATATTAAATTGATAATAAAATTTTTTAATCCGATCAAACCACTTATATCGTCATAAATATCAATACAGGACCCATCATCTCCTTTCTCTTCTTCTTGGCCGATTCTCTTTTATTTTCCTCATCGTCGTCACCATCGCCATCTTGCCCTCCTCTTTTTCTTTGTTGACATCGCTGTTAAAATATAATTTAATTTTTGCCAAAATGATATATTTTTTGGATCAATAAATCCATTCAAAAAATATATGAAAAATATGTAAATTAAAGATTAACCTCTTAGTTTTCTAACGATATATCATATGCATCAATCCAAGTTCGTAAAGGTCTTTAAATTTATTTTTCTCAACAACACGTACTAATGCAAAGGGCAGGCAGATCATCAGTGGCCACCATAGGGCTGTCGGTGGGACACCAACAGCAACTACGAACTATTGGTGGCCGCTACCACCTTGTCAGTAACCCACCGATGACCCTATGGTGGCCTATAGATGGCCCTATGATGGCCACTATAGGCCACATTTTTTTGGAAGCCTAAATCAATTAAAAAAATTAAAAAATATATATTTAAATTGGCGATTATCCTCTTATCTTTCTGATCATATATCAAATGTATAAATCCAATTTAGATAAGGTCTTTAAATTTACATACTTCCAACAGTGTGCAAATCGGTCTCTTGCGCACGTCAATCCGATTTGTACATTTTTTTTAATCTTATATCAACCCCAAAAATTATGAAAAAAATATTGAAAGCTTATCTTTTTATCTTTTTAACTATATATCATATGTCTCAATCTGAGTTCAGGAAAGTTTTCAAATTTAATTTTTTCCAACAACGCACACAAGTGTAAGGGATGAGCAGCACCATCGTTTGGCCACCAATGGGGGAAAATTAACCTAGAAAATTATGAAAATATATATAAATTAAAACTTATTCTCTTATCTTTCCAACCATATATTATATGACTTAATCCGAGTTCGGAAAGCTCTTCAAATTTAATTTTTTCCAATAACGCGCACAAATGCAATAGAATGGACAACACCGTCAGTGGGCCACCAATAGGGGAAAATCAACCCATAAAATTATAAATAAAAAATTACACTAAAGCTTATCCTCTTAACTTTCTAACCATATAACATGTCTCAATCCAAGTTCAATAAGATATTTAAATTTAATTTTTTTCAATAGCACACACACGTGTAAGGAGTAGGCAGCACTGTCGGTGGCCACCATAAGACAATCGATGAGCCATCAAAAGGGGAAAATTAACCCATAAAATTATAAAAATATATTTAAGTTAAAGCTTATCATTTTAATTTTTCAATCATATATCATCTCTCAATTCAAATTCGGAAAAGTCTTTAAATTTAATTTATAAAAAAACTCTATAATTTTCATTGTACACTGTTCATTTTTAATAATTATGATTGTGACATTTTTCAGCGAACATGATTTTTTAAAATTTACTTTTTTCTTTGTAAAAAAATTATATTAAATTCAAAATTATTGAAAAATCAACAACCCAATAAAAATTAGATAAAAAATTCAAAATTATTATGTACTAATTATACATATATTTAATTTGAAAAGATAGTAGAAAAGATGTGCATTTAATTTGGAAATAGAATACGATGATAGTAAAGTAAAAACATTAAAAAATTTGCTAAAATTTTAATTTGTACAAAATATGGCTAAAAAAACTTAATATAGTTTGGATTTAATATAGTTTTAAATTAATTATAGAAATAAAATAAAAAATATGCAGATTAATATGGTTTTGCGAATTGAAAGTCCAATAAAAATGTAACTTATTGTTAAGCTCCATTGTAAAATATCCATAAACCTCAATATTAAGCTGCATAGGATCCTTAGAGTGGGGTTTATAGCATTATATATATATATATATATATATATATATATATATATATATATATATATATATATATATATATGGGGTTTATAGATCCTTAAAGTGGGGTTTAAAGCTAATCTATAAAATATAATTGGTGAAATTGAAAGTCTATGATACAATTAGGACTCATAATATATACATGTATATAACTCGAATTCAATATTTCTTTTTATTTCTAAGAGCAATATATTCAAAGAAATAAAAAGATAAGGAACTTAACGATATTTCCACTCCACAACTCGAATTTAATGGGTTTTTTTTTTAAGGGCAATATATTCAAAGAAATAAAAGATAAAAAAAAGAAAAGAAAAGGGTGTAGAAAAAAGAAAAAAAAAATGTTATTATAATTGTGCAGAGGACTGAGTGTGTAAACATAAAAGAAATAAATTAACAGGAAAGCAACTCAAATGGCGTTAATTTACTCTTTCCAAAAGCTTATACCCATTCAATGCAACACTCAAAATTAAGATTCGAATATAATACCAAATGTATAGTTATAGTTCTGATGCTACATCACCAATCAAACTCTTTCATTGTGCCCAGTTAGCCATCCAATATTCTTATATCAATCTCTCCTCTTGTTTGTTACAACTAAAAGTAAGGAGAATATACATGATGGATTCAAGTGCAATTATATTAGTTAAATTTCCCAGCTCTCTCCACAAGCCATCCAAAACTCTACCATCCATCAAATTCTGGAAAGATTGATTTGGAGGAATTTAGATGAGAGCCTTTATTCTCCATCTCTCCCTTTTGTTTCCCTTTGAATAGATTTATATTTTTTATGGACGGCTCAGTTGTAAATATCATATTTTTCTAAGCGTACATACTAATTAATTTATTATAAATTTCGACTTTGAAAAAAGGAACAGTTTACGTATACTGCTAGCCATGCAGAGACTATACTCTGTGTCACCAAAAGCCAACACACTTAAATTGACTAAATAAGAATATGGATCTCCGAACCATATGAAAAAACAACAGAACTCGCAGTCATGATCCTAGTGGGTAGATGGCAAATCCAATAAATTATAATAGGTTTTTTTTCTTTTATATATATATATATATATATTAAAAAAAAAAAAAAACCTGGTAATGCTCTGGAACTGTTAAAATAGTTTCAAAGGATTTGCCAGTCATCTTCGTGCGCGCTTGCTGCATCATTCGCGGGCAACACATCAAATGAATCATCCTCACAAACCCCGCTGTTATCACCTAACACATCGCTGTGACCAACTGACTTCGGCAGATTCTGTATTTGACTTACAGTAAATAATGGAGCACCTTGTGATTCCTCCGCCATTTTGGAGGCTCGAAAACAAAAATCATCAAAATCATCTGCCAGCCACAAAATGGAAACGAAAAGAAACTGTATCAGTCAACTGAAACTTGATGGAAGCTACGACTTAAAAACCATAAAATTCAACCAAGAGAGGATTCTACCTTTGTCTCGACAGTAAAATCCAATTGCCAAGGATGGATCAATCAAGTCTAGGGGAATGTGTCGTATGACACTTCAGAGATGATAAAAAGTTAGAAAATAGGCTAGTAGAGAACTTGCCAACAACAAGAAACATTGAAGCAAAATAGTCTCAAAAAGAATCTTACTTGCAGTGGTAAGATGAAGTATCAGCTTCTAAATCAACCCCATTAATATCAATTACCTGGCAATAAATAGCATTAGAAGACTGTACTCAGAATTGTATATGAGATTTAGACAGCAATTCAAAGAGTTCTGATCAAATTGAAGCCTAAAAACAGAAATAAACCATGGTAGAAAGCAATCTCTAGCATAATTATGTCATCCTCAAGCATTTGATGACCCTACTTTGTGCCATCAACAACTTCCACTAGTAACAGTCAACCATCTTAGAAAGATCTCATAGGCTAGCGGCTACATTTTTGTTTCATAGCCAACATATGCTGACTGATCTAGCATCCAACCATCAAAGAATGTATGACCTAGACAAAATTTACAAGTAATAACCAGCACCCTTTTTTATTGTAACCGCATTAAAGCCTATCATTAAGTTCCTTCATTAATGTAGTCATGTTATGCTAATATAGTCAATTTGCTTCAACTTTTCTCAACTATTTTGAAGTCAGACACATGGTTGAACCCCAGGGATTCTCATCCCTAATCCAATTAATGTTTCTGTATAGCCACTAGTCCACGCATAATTTAAGAATATGGTCCAAATAAATTAAGAAAACAATGTACAGTCCCATCAATAACTCAATGGGAAAACAAATCGATTTCCATTAGTCAGCATCCTTCTACATATCAATTTTCTTCTTTATTTTAGTACGTCGTGTCCAAATCTTACAAAACAACATCAACAGAGTTAAATCATTTCTATCCAATGCAAATTTTTATGATTTTTTTGAAATTCTAACTTTGGTAGATCTCAAGTTCACACAATTTTCCAAAGTTGTTTTCTGAAGATTATCAACACCATAAACATTAGAGTAGTTTACAACTAGCAGAACTGCAGTAGCTGTACATTTCAATTAACATGAATGTGTCCAGAGGCCACACCATTTGCCTATCAGTTTATCCTCTGTATGTGCACTGATTCTAAACAGTACCAGAGAAAATATTAATAAGGCCTATTAATTTGAAAAAAAAAAAATTCTTTTTATGACAAAGAATAGGGTGAAGGCAGGCTGTACCGGCTTAACTTCATGTGGATCCAGGTAGAATGCTTTTTCATCTTGCACACCAACTATATAAGTTGATGCTCCAGGTTTCCCACCCATTATGCCAAGGCTTTGGGGAAATGAGAATGTAGCCCGTAATGATGGAATGTACCTGAAACATTTCAAAAATACTATCTAAGAAACATATAATATACCTGATACATTTAAAAAATACCATCTACCAAACATATACTGTAAATAACTAGTTGTTTTCATCAACAAAAATGTAATGGTCCTATGTCAGCTAGATTGTTCATGCTAACCACAAGCAGCATCCAATGGTGCAGGGAGAAGCACTAAAAATTAAGAATGAACAAAGAATGCGGAAGTGTTTTATGTTTTGCATAAAAAACTTGCAACTCAACCATCTTAGTTTTAGGTTGGGCGTGCAGAAACAATAACCTAAAGTAGTAGAATTTTCAAAAGTTTAAGTTAAACACAAGGGACAAAACTAAGAGCTAAATCTCAAGATAGTATGTAGCTAACAAGTGCGACCTAAATGTCTCACCAGAAAAAGGAATGCACCCCAATATTTTTAGCATAAGCAAAAGACTTTAAAAACCATCATAATCATAAGATAAATTCGCAATGAATTTAATTCTAACCTAGGAAGATAAGGGGAAATAACTAAAAAAGGTGTTCATTATCACATAAAAAATTTCAAAAAAAGATAAAAAAAAACCTGGGATTGATTTTTTCAAGTCCGAGTACCAAGGGAACCAATAAAAGAATAGGCGTCCAATCAGATTGACCTCTTGAGTACTCAAAACAATGTCTACGGGCATCTTCAACGCATAAAACTGGAGCTCCACCTCGCTCCCCATCTTCATCTCCAGAAACAATATAAAGAGCCATGGGAAGTGGCTGGCCCTCAATGTCATCTGCCTCTCTCTTAAACCGAACTAGAGTTTCCCATGAGCGACACATAGCATAAGGCCCTACCCATGAACCAACAGTGAGTCCATATGCCCTCCCAGCTTGAAGAAGATTGTGGATAGAAAAAGTCGATGCTTCAGAATCACCAAAAAGCTGCAAGATTTCTACATACTCTTGATCCAAAGGCTGCACAGACACACACATATATATAGGCATTGAACCACCAACATGAGAATTTTATAAACACTAAGGTGTAGACAGTACCAATACCACATTTTACCAAGAACAAAAAAGAAGTCTTCACATTGAGATTGTAAAATGGAAAATTTAACTGTTCAAGACAGCTGAAGAAGGTTATACATAAATTGCTCTTCAGAACATGGAAACACTCAACCGTATATTAAAAACTAAAAGCTACCATAAGTTTATTTTTTAAAGTTAACAGAGAACCTCCCGTCTCAAAAGAGAATAGAAAATGAAAGGAAAAAAAAAATGTGAAGAGAGAGAGAGAGCTGGAAGAGGCAGCACCATTGCTGGTGCTGCAGAATCAGCATTGCATTGCAAGCAACAGCAGAGAACACCAGTTGATTGAGACATCTGATGGGTTAGGAGGCAAGCACAAAATGCACTCTTTGGATTTTTTGAGTTTCTCAATACTTTTCCCTATTTTTCAGGTTTAGTTTCGTCCATTTTACTATCTTTTTGGGCCAAAGCATGATTGCAGAAATCCCATCCACTGTTGAAGAAAATAGCTGGAATGCAGTTGAAAATTAGATCACTAAACCTAATTTTACAGCTAATAATTTTACAAAATTAATCCTTATTACTCTTCCAATTTGCAATGGAGGAATTTTGAAGGTATTCCAATCATTTGCAAAAATTTAGGGTCCCAAAACTACCAAGTTTAAATCAAGATTACAAAGACCATGGATTATGACCATATGAATCCCAAGAGAAAACAGAACTTAACCACATCTACATTAGAAAAAGTAAAGTACAATAAACTACCACATGCTACACTATCCGCCATACCATGTGCAAAGGTTTCCTCCAAGATCTTCCTAATCTATGAAAAAGCAAAGCCTGTACAAATAGAAATCAGTCATCAAAAACATTTGTGTGAATCATGCAGGAATTCATTAGAGAGCATGCGTTAGAGTAACTACAATAGGGAGGGAAGGTAAAGGGTAACATACTTGAGCAATAAGCATCTGACTACTCCGCAGCATACATCCCCAGTTCACATCACTAGTATACTTTGAGTCTCCAATAGCATTGAAACCTAGAGACGAAACAAAAACACATTTTAATCCACCAACTCTGACATGCTAAGAGCAGGCTATCCAGGTCCAACAAAAAGAAGTTATATTATTGTACAAACCTTTTCGATATGTCATTAAAATTCTAGAAGAAAGATCCTGTTCAAATGCTACTAATCCATTGTTAGAAGCGGATTCTACTGAGGACTCCTCTTCTGATACACTGTAGCACACACCAAGAAGCCATATGTCACTAGTTGAGGTAGAGATGCCAGTCTTACTGGATCTTAGTATACGATCATGAAATCTCCTCATTGAGCCACTAGTCAAAACTTTCCTCACAGCTGCTGTCCACCCATCTCCTCTCAAATGACTGACCTTCTTTTCACAATCCAACGGCTCTCTACGTGCTTCAAAAACAGACAAAGCAGATGCAAGAAGGTTGACCATAGAGAAGTCCTCAGGTACTTACTATCCCTAGGTCCAGACTTTGAACAAACCGATATGGAACTTCTATCACTATAATCTGTTTTAAATAAATGCTAGTTCTGGGGGAATGTGCAAGGCAGATGCTCTCACAAGTGCTCATTCCAAGATTTGTATACAATACAAGAACTCAAACAGGACAATTCTGTTGCAGCAGCGGGCATACTCCAAGTTTTCCTTCTATTCCTTTCAACGAAATTCGTACCCAGAATGCACACTTATGGATTACCTTTTACTCATGAACCAATCCTGAATTATGTTGTTCATAGCGCATAATCTTCTGGTTCTTTCCCAAGAACAGGCCATCTAATCACCAACCAAGATTATGACCAATCAAACATAAAATAGTTAGCAGGAGTTGATAGGGGTATTTTCCTAAACCAACAAATAAAATTAAACAAAAAGCACTAATCTAATAATCAAATTAAAATGAAAAATTTAGACAATCCAAATATCTTATAAATTATGAATCAAATGGAACAGTGACACCAAGCATGCATTGAATAAATATGTAACATCCCAAAGTTCAAAGAATGAACTCAAAGCCAAATGACATTGATAAGTTTCAATGACCAAAAATCACATCAAAAGAAAATATGGACATAATATTTCTCTCCATAAAATACTAAAAATCTCCCAAAGGAGAAAGTACCACAAATTTTTTACTTAAAATATTTCTTCACTTAATAATCAAACAAAAAGTTTTTTTTGCCATTTCATGCATGTAACATATTATGTGGACGCATTAAATTCTTAACTCATGGAATTTAACTTCATCTATTGCTTGGCACTTAACAATAATTGAAGACAAATATTTTATCAAATAATATAAATTTAAACAAAACAGAAATCAATTTCACATTTTCCCTTTTCCATATTTTAGGGTCCATGGTGGATGAATTGATTTGGGATGCACTAACTAATACCTACAAGCACAAAATCTGGCCTAAAAATCAATCTTAATTTCAATGGTACCTAAACAATAAAAATTATAATAAATAAAAAAGACCTATCTCAAATTACAAGCATCATTTTAGATTGGCTGACCTCATTTCCTACTAAAATCTAATACGTAAAAAACCTATTCGAACCCTGAAATAAACATGAATCCTTACCACAAGGCTACTGACGGTCCTAGACAGATATTAATTCTTTCTCCTCAACATTGCGGTATACGCAGACACCACAAACGTATATTATATAACTTCCAATTTCTGATCTTACATCCATTTAGAGGTCAAGGCGAAAGACCAAACACGAAAATTGGGAAAATTAAAAAAAGCAAATAAAAAAGAATCGATGCTGAATACAGAGCATACGGGTCTAGAACGAGGAATAGATCGCTAGATAACTTGGGCAGCAAACGGTTCGACTACTACAAACAACAGCTGTAACAAAATCCCCTAAAAGATCAAAGAACCCAAAGGATAATTTTATGTATCATGCGAATCACTAATCTACCACAAACGTGAAAAAAGCTTAAGCCTAAGAGGCCCTTACAATGAAGTATATATAGCTCAGGCTATATTTCTTAACAAAGTTCGTCGGTCATATATAACTTTAAAATCCTAAATACAGAACTCGAATGCAATTTCAAGGGATAAAACCCATAAATAACGCACATATATTATGAGTAAAAAGAGTGATAGAATTCAATACTAGTTCAGCGTTGTCGATTCTGGTCGTCTTCTTTCCAAAATTAGAACGAGAAATTAAGGAAGGGTTGTGGGCTCGATTCTTGTCCAAGTCACGGCGCCTTGATGCTGGGCTTCAGCCTTCGTATTTGGTGTGTTCTACAAGATCCGAATTTCGAGGGGTATCGATCGTGCCGTCGCGACAATAGCTGGTGGCCGGTGGGTGTACGGTCGAGGGTTCAATTATTTGATGCCTGTTGCTTGCTAGGAACAATGACCTTGCCTCTATAGCCTATACTTTCTTTACTTTCCATCAATTTGTCTCCTTGTACCCATTATTATTATTAGTAAAACAACATATAAAGCACCCTCTTTCTTTTTTTCCATTTTTATTTCTTTTGATATTTATACAAAGCCCCTTAAATTTTGGTGAATTATATAAAGCCGCTCCTTAGTTGTAACCTATAACTTATTTACGCCCCCGATTTCTGCCCTAAGTACACATTGACTTCAGCAATATTGTTGTTCTTATTCATTACATTATTCTAAACTATTAGAGATTTTTGCTTCGGTCGAATATAATTTATTAAGATTGATCAATAGAATCCATTCATTATTAGCAATTCAGAGTTCTGGCGGCCAGGTACACTAGACGGGAGAAAAGCTTTGTATTTGACTTCGAGAAAACTTGGGAGAATTTGATAGTTTCAGCCATACATGATTGTTTGGGAGAGATGAGCAAGCACTCAACGGAAGAAGGTGGTTCAGCTTCAGATTCCCGCACCAGAAAAGGAACCGCCAGATTTCTGAACAGGATCAGGGTATCTTTCCCAATTATTGGGGTTAATAAACAAAAATAATAATCGAATTTTCACTATTATTATTTTCTTTTTCTTTTTCTTTTTTAATCCTGTTGGGGAATTGCAGAATGCTTACTGCCTTAATAATTCATCATCATCATCATCATCATCAGACTCTGGAAGAGGGACAAGCAAGTCATCATCTACCAGGGTAGCGCATGGATTCCACCTGGTCGAAGGGAAATCTGGGCATGATATGGAGGACTACCATGTTGCTGAATACAGAAAAATGAAGAATCACGAGCTTGGCTTATTTGCCATCTTTGATGGTCACCTGGGCGATCGCGTTCCTACCTATCTGAAAGATAACCTTTTCAACAACATCCTCGAAGAGGTACCGAATTCACAACTCAGTCCCCACCCAGTATTTCTGTTTCTTTTTTGCTTTTATGTATTTGCCAACTTTGTTTGTGTGTGATGCAGCCGAATTTCTGGAAAAATCCGGAGACGGCCATAAAGAATGCCTACCGCTCCACAGATGATTTTATTTTACAGAACTCTATGCAATTAGGCCCTGGCGGCTCTACTGCAGTTACTGCGATAGTAATTGATGGCAAGGATTTATGGGTGGCAAACATTGGCGACTCTAGAGCTGTCATCTGTGAGAGGGGTTCTGCTGGTCAACTTACAGTGGACCATGAGCCCCACAGTGAACGAACTAGGATTGAGAAGCAGGGCGGCTTTGTCACTACTCTTCCTGGTAAATATATTTGGCTTTTATTATTCCAACCCAACTTCTTAACTGTTTTTCTTTATTATTTATTTCACTTCTGTGGGCACCTCACTACCTACTGAACACATACGAAGTGGGTATTTTTCCATTTATATGTTTCTCTTATTGCTTTAAAAACAGTTGCATATAATTTTGTTGAGTTACTTTGATTTGTTGATACTGAGAATCTGCACTTTTAAGGTGATGTACCTAGAGTTAATGGTCAACTTGCTGTTGCACGAGCATTTGGGGATCAAAGCCTTAAAACACATTTAAGTTCAGAACCTGATGTAAGACATGTGCCCATAGACCCAACTATAGAGTTTGTTATATTGGCAAGTGATGGATTATGGAAGGTCAGTTGCTATGGTAGCCAATAGATGACAGATAATTTTTTTTTCCTCTCTCTTCTGTATTTTTATTCTTCTCTTTTTATACTCTGTCCTTCTTCCAACTGATTAGAATGTTTTATGCATCAAAATTATGCTTTTGTGAATGCATGGATATGGAATTGGGAGAATTCATCCGCCTCCCTTGAAATTTGACACAATGGGGGGGTTCTTTTATTCTTGATTGATAATCTCCCTTTCAGTTTCAACACTCATCAATTGGCTCCTTTATTGCTAAATAATTAATTCAGTTGATGAAAATAAACAATTAATATTAGAGATAAAGGAACCATATAATGAATTTCCAAACCAATGTGACTGAACCATATGTGCTCAATAACACTACATGAAGTTTTTGCCGTATATTGTGAATGTTCTGTTGTTTGATTTCATTCTGAAGTATTGAAATTGCACATCTATATACACACACATTTTTATCTCCAATTGATGAAGTACTGTCCTGAGTAATCTCATTGCCAGATAAATTAGATGGTTTTAACTGATGTTCCAAATGTAATACTAAATTTTGGGATATTTAAACTGGTGAAATCACCACTGAAGGTTTATTGACCAAGTCTTATAAACTGTTGAGTATATAGAGGACTGGATTTTGCAGAATTAATGAACATGAGATTAATTCATTGTCTATGATGCGTCATATTCGTTCTAGTTTTGAATATAGTGACAGAAATTCAATGGCTTCAAAATAGAATATATTCTATTTGGGGGTGTCTTGTTCAGATATTCCGTGTAAATATGGCATTTTATGGATAAAGAGGTTATTTATACATCTCATGTGGAGTTTACTTGTGGGGGTTGGCAGGTTATGAAGAATCAAGAAGCAGTTAATTTGGTGAAACCCATTAAAGATCCACAAGCCGCCGCTAAGCGTCTAACAAGTGAAGCCCTGGTAAGGAAGAGTAAAGATGATATATCATGCATTGTGATACGTTTTGGATGATGATGCTGAGAAAAGGGGATCACCATTAACATCATAATCGCATTCTGTTAGAACTAGGTGTGATTGCTTGCTTTTATGCTACAAGGGTAAGAGATTTCCTCTTCAATCTCTGAGGCACCCCTTACACAGGTGCACATATACAGAAGTTTAAGGGGGTGAGTTACATTTAATGGATGTATTATTATTCTTATTGGATAAAAAGAGAAAAAAAAAAGGATTATGTGCATACAGCTGTGGACATAAGGAAATGGCAATATAATTTTCGTGTAAAATATACTTTCTTAATTTTGAACGTTCGGAGGTTTATCTAGTGGTTATGGGGAGATGTAGTGGGAACCCAGTTGGAATGACGGAATGCCGAATTATTTGTTAAACGCTGGTGTTTCACTTGGACGGATATCTTAATGTTCATTTCTCTTGGTTTTTTCTTTTTCTTTCTACTTACTATTTAGTTTTTTTTTTTTGGACGAATACTTCTACTATTTAGTTGGTTACTGAAAATGGCAACTGAAAACCCTCCACAAATTTCAATCATATGTATAATGTTATCTGCTTTTTTGCAGCTATCCATAAAATATATAAGATTGTAAATTACTTTCTAAATTCTAAAATTGGTATATATATTTTCCAAACTTTAAAAATAATAGTATGACGGTGTATTTTTATTTTAAATATAATATTTTTTTAATTATTTATAAATATTTTTTTTGCCTAAGTAATAATTTGTTTTTTCACATATTATTCTTTATTTCAACCTTTAGCATAAATAGGAACAATTAAAAATATAAATTGTTTATTATGGAATAATTTACATTTATTTTTAAAATTTAAAATTATTGATGTAATAATATAATTTATGAGATAATTTATAATTGAGAATTAGTGTATAAACTCTAATATTATAATCAATTTGAGCATTTTCAGCAAAAAAAAAATCAGTGTCAGTGTAATGAGAAAACGGACTTTTATTTATAATTTTGCTGTTTGCACGTCTTCAACCAACCCCTTTCATTTCTCTCTCTCTCTTATTTCTCTCTCTTTGGTCTTTTTTTACATTCTCTTTCTCTCTCCTTGAAAAAAACTCCCGCCAAACCACTAATTTGACTATTTATCTTCCAAATATTTAGAAAATAAAAAATTTGTATATTTCTTCTTCTTCAAATTTTTCTTCCCTAAGAACATCATACTTGTTCACAATAAAAAGCCAAAGATCACTATTTTGAACGAAAGAATTAAATCTAAATTAGGTATTCCATGTTATGAGGCGTGTCAGCCCCTCAACCCACTATGTGAAAACAATAGCCTCTAACACATTTATTCATAGTTGCACGCATTCAAACTTCAAGTTTTCAAAAAGCAACATGGAAGACGATTATGATTCAAGTTTCAAACTCGGAAACTTTGCACCACAACTACAAGTAAGTGATGAAAGGGTAGTAAGGGGATCTTGGTTATAGAGAAAAGCAAAAAGGCAAGGGTATTACACCAAGAAGAGCTTCTTCAAATGTTGGAAGAAAAGGAGAACAAAGTTCAGTGTGCTTATTGTTGCCCTGTTCATATTGGGAACTTAGAAGAGCCAAAAAGTATAGATATTACTTCTACAAATGATAAGTTGTGCATGACAGATGGAAGCCTTTTTTTTAAGAACTGAATAGCTAGAGAGAAAAAGAAGAAAGGTGGTGAGAGACTGAAGAGAGAGAAACTTAGAAAGACCAAAGACAGAGAAAGAACAAGAGACAAAGACCAAAGAGAGAAAGAGGAGAGAGAGAGAAATGGAGGGGGCTGGTTGGGGATGTGCAAACAGAAAAATTACAAACGAACGTCCGTTTTCCATTAAACTGATATGGATCATTATTACACATGATACTAAATGAGTTGTAGTAATATCCAATTGGACAGTACTCCAGGAGTACTAGAGTTTTTTCCGTAGAGAAGTATATTGTGCTTTTTTGCAATGATAGGTCCAGAATTATGTCATAATGTCAAATTACCCTTTTCTTCTAATTTTTTCTTTTGCCCCCGGAGGTTAGTTTTATTGATTGAGCATTTTCAAATTGATTTCTTATACAAATACAATATAACCCTTAAAAAAAAACTTTTGATTATAAAAATTTAATTAAGGTGGCGTTTGATAATACAACTGTTTTTTATTTTATTTTATTTTTTTTGAATTATGTATAATTTGATTAGTTTAGAGGTTGATTAAAATTTATTAAATATTAATTAAATTACTTAATTAATTAAAAATGAAAAGCTTTAAAAATATTTTTATTTTCAATATTGCATTTTTCATTTTTTTTTATATTTTTAATCTAATTAATATTTAATAAATTTTAATCAAAACTAACTAAATTACACGTAATTCGTGAGTAAAAAACTAAAAACAAAAACTTAAAAACCGCTGTGTGATATCAAACAAGCCCCGAACAATTTATTAGCAGTTTTTATTTACAATTTTATTTCCGTACGTACGTAGTTTGCATAGAGCAACCGGAGCTCAAATAGCCCAGGCCATCACATTGGCGTTTGATAAGCATAAATGAAACAGTTTATTGATATGGAAACCAACCTCTTAACTAGGGCGTAAAAAGAACATTGCTTAACAAAAATAAATAAACAAATAATCACACACACGTACTATATAGAATGGATCTTGTGCTCAATTTAAAAGATGATTTAGAAAATATTAAATTAGAAAGCGATAGACGCCGCATATGCGATATTCAACTAGTAGTAGGGAATTGCGGGAGGAGGAGGAGATGCGTATGACACTCCTATAACTGGTGGAAGAGGCGTGCTGCCAAAGGAAGGTGTCGGAGGAGTCTGTTGATGCAGTAAAGGTGATGGTGGGGGATGATGCCAATGCCAAAGCTTCGATTTAGGAGGTGGGAATGACTTTGAGTGGTGATGGCTTGGTTTTGGCGATGATGATTGATGGTATGGTGGAGGTGGCGGTGGTGGTGGTGGAGTAACACACACTGTACTTGGTGGAGGCGGAGTAGAAGGCTGCTGCTGAGACGGAGACTGTGGAGGTGGACTTGCTGTTTCGGATGGCGGCGGCGGCGAAATGTAATTATGATGACTCGGAACTGGTACCTGGGGTGTTGGTGCCGGTTCCGCGTGCTGAGCTGGTGGTGGTGGACTATAAGAATGATAAGGTGAATATGGCGGTGGTGGTGGAGGTGGCGATGTCAGATGTTGATAGGTTGACGATGGTGGTGGTGGAGGTGAATGGTGATAGGTTGGCGATGGTGGTGGTGGAGGGTGTGAGGTTGGATGTACTTGAGGATTTGAGGGTGGAGGAAGATGTGTCCTCGGTGATACTTTTTTGGTTCGTCGTGGTGGTGGTGATTGGTAAGATTTTGTAGGAGGAGGTACTTGCAATGGTGATGGTGATGGTGATGGTGGCGGATGTGATCTGGTGGAAGGCGATGACTCTGAAGTAGGGGGTGGTGGGGTTAGGCTAACAAATGGCGGCCTAGGTGGCCTAGCTCCACTCGATGCTGGCGGTTTTACAACCGGCTGAGAAGGAGGTGGAGGTCTTGTTGATATCCTTCCACTACCACCTCCGCCTCCGGTATTGCCACCTCCACCTCCGGCATTGCCACTTCCGCACTGGAGCTTACTGCAGTCCACAGGGCGTGCAGCTTGGGAAGTGCATTCCCTAGCAGATCGTTGGTCCACCTTGCCAGGAATACAGTTCTTACGACCATTAATGGCGGTTATGCCGGCACTACAAGCTGGAGCCTCTCCGGTGAAATAGTTGAAAGAAAATGTGAAATTTTGCAACCTTGGCAGTTGGCAGACATTGGCTGGTATAACACCTGTGAATCTGTTGTGCGCCACGTCCAGTTGTTCCAAACTCTTCATGTTGCTGATGGTAGAGGGCAGCGAACCTTGAAGCTGATTGAATCTTACATCAAACACCGTCAGATTCCTGAGAAGGCCGATCTTAGGCGGCAAACACCCAGTTAGATTGTCATTCAAGAGGATGATCTCGTTCAGCGTCTTCCCCATCTTCCCAATGCTGTCCGGTATGCAACCCCCAAGATTGTTGTTGGCAAACACCAGCACAGAAACCGGCGAATTGCCGAGGTTTTCCGGGATTCCGAATCGAAACCTGTTGTCATTCAGGAATATGGCATCCAGATTTTTGTCGAAGAGCTGGGAAGGAACGGGGCCTTCGAACTCATTGAAACGGAGATCTAAGTACGTGAGAGAGGGCAACGAGAGCACTACCTTCGGGAACTTGCCGACTAATCGGTTGTTGCTAAGGTCGAGCTCATGCAGTAACTTCATACGGCGGAAGGTGCTGGGGACGACGCCGCAAAAGCGGTTGGAGTTGAGATGGAAGAGGGCGAGGTCGGAGAGGAGGCCCAGCTCGGGAGGGAGGTAGCCAGCAATGTCTGCGTGGTTGAGGTCGATACCGGCGACAACACGTAGTGAGCGGTTGGTGGGTGAAGGAGCGCAGAAGACGCCACCGTAAGAGCAGACGTCGGAGCCATTCCAGTTGGAGGTGAAGTTGAAGGGGTCGGAGAAGATGGCGGATTTCCAAGCTTGTAAGGCAATGTAGGCTCGTTGAAGCCTCGGGTTTTCAAATTTGAGGAGCGCTGGATCAACATTGACAACAGCCAAAAACTCCTCCTGATTACCTTCATCTGTGGCTGCAAAACAGATCTGGAAGAGAAAGGTTGAACAACTTGAAGCAATCACTAAAATAAGCAATAAGAAGAGGCTGGGATTGGGAACAAGAGACATCGGCATAGTGTTTGTGACGAAGCAACAAATGGCAGACAATCACATGGACAAGGAAGTGAGCCTTTTGGTGGAGAGTGTAGTCAAGAGAGACACACACACACAGAGGCAGAGAGTGGAGGGGACTTTGGGCAGTGTGCCATCTTCATCTTCCCATGCTCGTTTATATTGACAATTTTTGTTTTCACTTGGTTTATAAGTTCACGCTGCTAATGTTATGGCTCTGGTCATTTACTCTCGTAATGATGGCTTGTACAATACAATGAGAGGGAGGGAGGTAGTGGAACATTGAAAATTCAATATTTTCTTTCTTTTATGTCACAAGAAAGAAAAGGAGCACTCATGAGGACATGCTGGCACGTCTCCGACTGGGAGATATAGAAACAGAAAAAAAAAAAAACGGTGAACGAGGCAATCCAATTTGTATAGTAAACAAGGTCATGTATAAGCTTGACTTCCTCAGGACGTGTCAGCGAGCGTCTCTGTCACATTGCCCCACCTGCTGGGACACCCAGAACTCAACTGCAGTCCTTTTCACAAAAACGCTACTTTTCTTTTTTTTCTTTTTTTCTTTTTTTGTGTGTGTGAATAAAAAAGGCTACTTTCCTGTTAAGACCTATAACATTATAATTTAATATAACTTTTTACTGAAACACTGTAGGACTAAACTTCTCATCAATTATAAATTCATAATTATCCTTTGAATTATTTATTTTTTAAGGGAAAAAAAAAGGTACTGAGTAACTGGACCGACGTTGCCCTGCATGAATTTAAACCACACCCATTACCAATCATGTGCTTCGAGCATATAAAAAACCAAAATGAATACCATTAGTGAATATTTGTTACTGGTCAATGACTCAAAGGGAACGGGGAAGATGGGTTTAAAATATGCATAATTTCTTTGATATTTCCGACTTTTAATAAGGGCTAATGTAAGAAATTATGATCGATATTTCCGTCTTTTTCTAAGGGCTAATGTAAGAAATTATGATTGATATTTCCGTGTATTTTTTTATATTTTTATTGATAGAGTTATATTTTGTTGTAATTTTAGTACTCTGGAACACACTAAATATTTCCGTCAATACCTTTATTTTGAACTTGCGCTTGTTGTTCTTAACCAAGTCAAAATTTTCCATTTCTTATATATTTCATCAAAAAAAAAAAGGTAAAATGTTTTTAGTATGAAATCTAAATCCTATACAATGATCTGAGTCATCTGACCCTAGATTTAGTTTTCCATTTGCATATTTATGACCATATTTAAATGGGGTGCATGGCAGTGACCTCTTCTCCCTTTTGCCCTTTTTTGTTTGGTTGACAGCCCAAGCCCAGGGAGGCATGGGTCCCATAACTACGCTGTCTGCACGATTTTTAAGGCCCTTTCAAAGGAGAATCTCCATTCATTCAGACCGGGAATATTAAAAGAAATCTAAAACGCGTTTGTGACTTGGCGTTCATTTTTTAAAATAATTACAATTTCTTTCGGGTTTCACATTTTACCTTACTGTTTAAAAATTAAAAAGAAAAAAATTGCCTTTACGGCTGGTCGTCCTTTTTCTTAATAATAAAAATAATTAAAAAAACAGAAAATGAAAGGGCTTTCAGGGGAGCCAATTGTCAAGTCCTAGCATTTTACTAAATACTCTGGGAGCATTTTCGATACATTTGGACAAGAAGCGTGTGGAGTTCTCTAGACTTGTGTAGAACCTTCTAGAAAACCCTAATGTTTGCTTAGTTGTCACTTAATTATATAGCATTTGATGGAGGATTCTAAAAACTCAATCTCCACCGTAGGATCAAATGTATCATAGCCATTAGATCAATTGTTGTAAACTTATAAATAGGGGGAGACTTCATTGGCCAAACCACCCAAGCATTGAGTAATACATTCTCATTCTCTCTCTAGTTGAGACTTTCTCTCTCTAAGTGTTTTGCTTGCTTGCTTAACTTTCTTTTCTTGTGTTGGCAAAGAGGCTTACTTAGTTGCTTTCAAGGGTCGAAATAAGCAACTAAGGCCGCACGGCTTGAAGGTCTTCAACAAGTTACTTAGTCCACCATGCAACTCAAGAAAGGGATGAAGAGGGGAGAGGTCACATTCCTTGCCACACTCCTTAGACAAGAAGAGGAAGTCACTACCGATAAGCCACCAAGGGAGGTTTGTCAAGTGCTTCAAGAGTTCAAGGATGTCATGCCACCCGAGCTACCGAAGAAACTTCCACCAAGGAGAGAGGTAGATCATCAAATTGAGTTGGAGATTGGTGTCAAACCACCCGCAAAGGCACCATATCGCATGTCTCCACCCGAATTAGAGGAATTAAGGAGGCCACTAAAAGAGTTTTTGGAGGCCGGATTCATCCAACCATCAAAAGCACCCTATGGAGCACCGATCCTATTTCAACAGAAGCATGATGGATCGTTGAGGCTATGCATCGACTATAGGGCAATCAACAAAGTCACTATAAAAAATAGGTACCCTATACCATTGATAGCCGACTTGTTTGATCAACTTGGAGGAGCGAAGTACTTCACTAAACTTGACTTGAGGTCGGGCTACTACCAAGTGAGGATAGAGGAGATGAGTCAAAGACTACATGCGTGACACGGTATGGAGCATATGAATTTCTTGTTATGCCCTTTGGCCTCACTAATGCACCGGCAACGTTTTGCATACTCATGAACAAGATCTTCCATCCTTACTTGGATCAATTTGTGGTGGTGTACTTGGACGACATCGTCATTTATAGCAACATTCTTGAGGAGCACATCAACCACCTACGAATTGTATTCAATGTGCTAAAGGAGAATGAGTTATATGTGAAGAAGGAGAAGTGCACCTTTGCAAGCGATGAAGTACATTTCCTCGCCCACAAAATTAAGGATGACAAGTTATACATGGATGTTGCCAAAATTAAAGCCATTCAAGAGTGGGAACCTCCAGTAAGGTGAGTGAGCTTCGATCTTTTCTCGGTCTTGTTAATTATTATAGGTGGTTTATTATGGGCTATTCCGCCATAGCCGCCCCACTCACCGATTTATTGAAGAAAGGCAAGTCGTGAGAATGGTCCATTCAATACCAACAAGCCTTTGAAGACTAAAAAGGTGCCATCATGAAAGAGCCGGTCCTGGCATTGCCCGATTGCTCCAAGCCATTCGAGGTGTATACCGATGCTTTGGATTTTGCCTTAGGAGGCGTATTGATGCAAGACAGGCATCCCCTTGCCTATGAGAGTCGCAAGCTCAATGATACCGAGAGGAGGTACACGGTCCAAGAGAAGGAGATGACCGCCATCATTCATTACTTACGCACTTGGAGGCACTACTTGCTTGGGTCCAAGTTTGTGGCGAAAACGAACAATGTCGCAACTAGCTATTTCCAAACGCAAAAGAAGTTTAGTCCCAAGCAAGCTCATTGGCAAGATTTTCTAGTTGAATTCGACTATGTGCTCGAGTACAAGCCCGACGGCTAATGTGGTGGCCGACGCATTAAGTAGGAAGGCCGAGTTGGCGTCAATGAATAAGCTCCAAGGTGATTTGCTCAACTTGATCAAGGAGGGCATGGAGCATGATGTCATAGCCAAACAACTCCAACAACTTGCCATGGAGGGCAAGACCAAGAGATTTTGGATGGTGGACGGCCTACTCTACACCAAGGGTCGACGTGTTTATGTGCCAAGGTGGGGCAACTTAAAAAAAAACCTAATCAAAGAATGTCATGATACAAAATGGGCGGGGCAACGACGTACAAGAGCATTGTTGGAGACAACTTACTATTGGCCCCAAATGCGAGACGAAGTGGAGTTATATATGAAGACTTGTCTTGTGTGTCAACAAGACAAGGTTGAGCAACAAAGTCTCGCTAGTCTATTGGAGCCACTACCTACGCCCAAGCGTCCGTGGGAAAGTATAAGCATGGACTTTATTGTAGGATTGCCCAAGTCCAAGGGGTGTGGCACTATCATTGTGGTGGTTGATAGATTCTCCAAGTATGCAGCCTTCATAGCCGCACCAAAAGCAAGTTCCGTCGACGACACTACAAGGCTATTCTTCAAGAATGTGGTAAAGTATTGGGGGTTACCACAATCCATCATTAGTGACCGAGACCTACGATTCACCGGGAGGTTTTGGACGGAGTTGTTCAAACTCATAGGTTCAGATCTACACTTCTCTACGAGCTTCCACCCTCAATTCGATGGACAAACCGAATGAGCTAATGCATTGTTGGAGCTTTACTTGAGACACTTTGTGAGTGCCAACCAACATGAATTCTCATACAACTTGCAAAGGAGTGAGTCCACCAATAGAAACCCATTCGAGCTAGCCACGGGGCAACAACCATTGACTTCTCACACACTTATTACAAGCTACAAAGGGAGGAGTCCATCTGCTTTCAAGGTTGCTAAGAATTGGCACGAGCAAGTGGACTTGGCAAGGTCCTATCTTCACAAGGCAACCAAGAAAATAAAGAAGTGGGCAGACACAAGGCGGCGACATGTGGAATACCAAATTGGAGACCTTGTGTTCATCAAAATCCTACCTTCCCAACACAAGTCTACTCATCTGCTACACAATGGACTTATTAGACGCTATGATGGGCCATTTCCGATCATCAAGAAAGTAGGGAGGGTAGCATACAAAGTGGAGTTGCCACCTACACTTAGACTCCACCTGGTCTTCCATGTAAGTTGCTTGAAGCCATATCATGAAGACGAGGAGGATCTTTCAAGAGGAAAGTCCAAGAGAGCACCTATGGGCATCACAAATGCCTATGACAAGGAGGTCGAAAACATCATGGCTGATCGTGTGATACATGTAAGGGACAATCACCCGAGTCATGAGTACTTAGTGAAATGGAAAGGACTACCCCAGAGTGAGGCAAGTTGGGAACCTGCGGTAGTACTATGGCAATTTGAAAACCACATCAAGCGGTTCCAACAAAGAAGCTCGACGAGGACGTCGATGGCATAGGTGAGGGAGAATGTCGTGCCCTAGCATTTCACCAAACACTTTGGGGGCATTTTCGGTACACTTGGATAAGAAGCATGTGAGTTCTCTAGACTTGTGTAGAACCTTTTAGAAAACCCTAGTGCTTGCTTAGTTGTATAGCACTTGGTGGAGGATTTTAGAAACTCAATCTCCACCGTAGGATCAAATGTATCATAGCCATTAGATCAATTGTTGTAAACTTATAAATAGGGGGAGGCTTTATTAGCCAAACCAGCCAAGTATTGAGTAATACATTCTCATTCTCTCTCTAGTTGAGACTTTCTCTCTCTAAGTGTTTTGCTTGCTTGCTTAGCTTTCTTTTCATGTGTTGAAAATAGGCTTACTTAGTTGCTTCCGAGGGTCGAAACAAGCAATTAAGACCGCACGGCTTGAAGGTCTTCAACAAGTTCGCGACACAATACTCCATAAAGTTGTTAGTGGTCAACCCTTTGAAGCCTTGTGAAGTGATAATTATTCAAGGGACTTTTTTTTATATATTATTATCGTTCATCAAAAATCAAAAAGGATTTTTATCCTTTTTGTTAATTACCAAAAACAACTTTCTTAATTTTAAAACACATTAAATTCTTATAAATAATTTATAAATTTTGAAAGATTAAGATATCTCATACACTTTAAATTGTTTGTAACCTTGATCTCAAAAACTTTTTTGTAACTTTTTAAATAAGGGGTTTATTGTTGCCAAATTCTTAAATTCAGATTTGTTTCCCCCCCTAAATCTCTAAATTCAATTTCTTCCCCTTCCCCATATACCTCCTTCCACACCACCAGCCTAACAAGATCCAAGGATGCCACTATCTAGACAAATTTCAAATCAGAAGCCTCGCAAAAAGAAGACCTCAGCACAAAAAACTCCTATGTTTCAACTGAAAATGAATGACATCAAAGGGGTTTAAGAGGTACAGGGTTCTCTAGCATTAAAAACAGGGAAGAAAGCCTCCAAAAGAATGTTAAGGACTAAAGTTTCTCTAATGTTCCACCAACCATAAAGGTCAAGCTCAGATTCATTGCTAGACTCCTCTACATCTGACAATAAGTATCGGGCACTGAGATGGAAGTATTTGCTGCTGAAGGATGAGAGCTTTACTTCGGGGAGAAAGTTAAAAGAGGTTGAAGATGAGATTAAGATCCTTGAAGAAGAGAAACATGGCCTCTTGGATAAGCTTGTCATGTTAGAAGGATTGGTTGATTCTTCAGAGTTGCAATCTCAGGGTAAATTGTAGCTCCATTTCTATAGAAAATTATTGTTTTAGATTTTCATCAATGTATTGTTTTATATGTTGTATATGCCGCCATCTTTGACAAAGAGAAAGGAAAAGTCAAAATTGAAGGTTGCAGTAATTGAGGAAAGAAAAACCAAATTGGTTTTGGCTGCCTAGCTGCTTTATGTTGAAAGGTGAGGAGCGGTCCAACCGCGTATAGAGAAGAAAGAGAGGGGGAGACTCTTCTATAAATAGCCCCCTACTTCAGTTTTAAATCATCCTAAATCCTTCTGAGAGAGAGAAAAATTTGTAGTGTGAGTTGTTTTTTTTTTCTTTCATTTGTATTTTCTCCTATTTGTGGGTATATTGCTAAAATACTCAAATTTATAATCCTTCTTTGAAATTAGTGGAGTGATCTGCAGTGCCCAAGGACGTAGATATAATTTATACCGAACCTCGTAAATGCCGGTGCCTAGCACTTGTTGGGGTACTGTTCATAGGTACAGTATTTGGTATTCAACACTATTCACGTATATGGTACTATTCATCATATGACCAGATTTGAGTGGGAAATTACTCAATTTCCCAAAGTGGTATCAGAGCCGAATGTTCGTCTTAGGCGTTCATTTCACTATTGAATACAATTTGTGCAATATGACAGAAATATCCTCGGCTAAAGAAGAAACATCCTCCTCTAGTAAGTCAGCAGTCTTTTCGACCATTATGGTAAGGACAACTATGAATACAAGGTTCGAGGTGGAGAAGTTCGATGGTACTGGTCATTTTGGTATATGGTAAGGCAAGGTTTTAGACACTCTCTTCCAGCAAGATCTAGACATTGCCATTGAAGTAAAGAAACCCAATGGTGTTGATGAAAATGAGTAGAAAAACATCATCCGCTTAGCATGTGGTATAATTCATTTGTGTCTCTTTAGACAGCAAAAGTACACATTCATGAAATAGACTTTTGCAAGCAAACTCTGGAAGGCGTTGGAGAACAAATTTATGAAGAAGAGCAGTCAGAATCGGCTCTATTTGAAAAAGAAGTTGTTCCGCTTTGAAAATCATACGGGTACCATTATAAACAACCATATTACTGCTTTCAATCCATTAGTAACAAATTTGCAAAATTTAAACGAAATTTTCAAAGATGAGGATTTAGCTTTGATGTTGTTGGCTTTGCTTCCAGATGAATTTGATCATTTAATTACCACCTTTTTACATGGCCAAAATAATGTGTCTTTAGATGATGTGTATACTGCTTTGTATAGTTATGAAACTAGAAAGAAAGATAAAAAAAAAAGCAGGTTAGTAGCAGGGGAAGCTTTAGCAGTAAGGGGTCGCCAACAAGACTCAAAGAAGGGAAGACGAGGGAGATCTAAGTCGAGAGGAAGACTTGGTAAAGATGAATGTATCTTTTATCGTGAGAAAGACCATTGGAAGAAAAATTATCCGAAATTGTGAAAAAAGAAAAAAGCTGCTTCAGATGCATGTGTAGCAGAGGGTGTTGATGATGATCTTGCACTAGTTGGTTCATGTTCGACACTTCATTCAGATGAATGGCTTATGAATTTCGGATGTACATTCTATATGTGTCCCATCAAGGAGTGGTTCGTCATATTCGAGGAGCTCGATGGTGGAGTTGTTTATATAGCGATGATAGCTCATGTAAAATAATTGGGATTGGTTCAATCCGGCTAAGAGATCATGATGGATCAACCAGAGTGTTGACAGATGTTTGGTATGTACCGAATATGAAGAAGAATCTCATCTCTTTAGGAGCTTTAAAATCAAAAGGATTCACTATGTCAATACGAGATGGAGTTCTGAAAGTTACAAGTGGTGCTCTCTTAGCAATGAAAGGCATGCGGCGGAATAATTTATAATATCAAGGAAGTACTATTATTGGATCAGCAGCAGTAGCCTTTGGTGGGAATAATCATGGAGAAACTTTCAAGTTATGACATATGCAATTGGGACATCCCGGTGAAAAGGCTTTGTAGACGCTGGTAAAGTAAGGTTTGTTAAAAGGTGTAAGTTCACTCTGAAGTGTGGGGACTGACAAAGATTCTGTCAATGAGTGTAAGAATTATTTTGTTACTTTTGTTTATGACTTCTCCGGGAGAGTTTGAGTATATCTTATGAAGACGAAGGATAAAGTGTTGGGAATTTTTTTACAGTGAAAAAAGATTATTGAAACACAAACTGGCAGAAAGATAAAGCAAATAAGAACAAACAATGAGATTGAGTACACAAATGACCTGTTTATAAAAGTCTGTCATGATGAAGGTATTATGTGGCACATCATGGTCAGAAATACACCACAGTAGAATGGGGTGGCAGAACGCATGAATAGGACTCTGGTGGAAAAGGTTCAATATATGTTGTCCAATGCTGGGTTGGGTAGGCAATTTTAGACTGAGGCTTTGACGTATATGTGTCATCTCATTAATCGACTACCATCTGCTGGAATTGAAAGTAAGACACCTATGGATGTATGGTATGGAAAACCTGCTAAAGATTATGATTTTGTACATGTATGTGGTTTTACTATATATTATCATATAAAAGAGTCTAAGTTAGACCCTAGAGTAAAGAAAGCACTTTTCATGAGTATTACTTCTGGGGTAAAGGGATCCCATCTTTGGAATCCTGAGGATAAAAAATAATCTTTAGTAAAAATGTTACTTTTGATAAGTATGCTATGTTAAAGAAGATGACAAAAGAAACCAATGGAGCTCAATAACAAGTGGAGTAAGTTCGGAAGTAGTTGGAGTTTGAGAAGACTACCACTATCCCATTAGAGGAAGACGAGAGTTCTCCAATAGCAAAGGAGAGTTCTGATGAAGAGGAGGTATTAACCCAAGAACCTCCATAGCAACAGAGATCAATTGCAGTTGATAGGCTGCGACGACAGAATGTTGACATACCTGCTCGCTTGAAGGGTATGGCTGACCTGACTACCCATCTAAAAAATTCGGTGGCCTATGTACTACCAATTGTAGATTATGGTGTTCCTTCTACTTATCAAGAAACAATTAGAGGTCCAGAGATCGATAAGTGGAAGAAAGCCATGGATGAAAAAATAGAGTCGCTTCAAAAGAATAAGACGTGAAAGCTGGCTCAACTACCGAAAGGTAAAAAGGCAATTGGGTGCAAATGGGTATTTGCAAAGAAAGAAGGATTCCCGATAAGAATGAGGTACGCTACAAAGTAAGGTTGGTGGCTAAAAGCTACGCTCAAAAGGAGGGCATTGACTATAATGAGATATTTTCTCCAGCTGTAAAACATCTTCCATTAGAATTTTGTTGACTTTGGTAGCGCAGTTTGATTTGGAACTAGTTCAATTGGATGTGAAAACCGCGTTTCTACACGGTAACTTGGAAGAGGAAATCTATATGAGTCAGCCTGACGGATTCAAGGTTGCTGGAAAAGAATATTGGGTTTACAAATTGGAAAAATCGTTGTATGGATTGAAACAATCTCTGAGACAGTGGTATAAGCGATTTGATTAGTTTATATTGACAAAGAAATACACCAGAAGCAAACATGATCATTATGTGTATTTTAAGAAGTTATAAGATGGTTCTTTCATTTATCTACTCTTGTATATTGATGATATGTTGACTGCATCAAAGAGTATGATAGAAATCAATATACTGAAGGCTCAGTTGAATCAAGAGTTCGAGATGAAAGATTTGGAAGAAGCCAAGAATATTCTCGGCATGAAGATAAGTAGAGTCAGAAAAGGAGGTAAGGTTACATTGTCACAAAGACAATATTTGAAGAAGGTACTGCAACGTTTTGGTATGGATGATAAGACAAAACATGTAAGTACTCCACTTCCTCCTCATTTGAAGCTCAGTTCTCAATTATCTCTTAGGAATGGTGCAGAGCGGAAGTATATGGAAAGGGTTCCATATGCAAATACAGTTGGTAGGTTGATATATGCAATGGTATGCGCGAGACCCGACATTTCACAAGCAATTGGAGTTGTAAGCAAGTATATGCATAATCTTGGCAAAGGACATTGGGAAGCTGTTAAATGGATTCTACGGTATATAATTAAAACTGTAGATATTGAATTGATGTTTGAGCGAGATGATATAATTGGTCAGAGTATAGTTAGATATTGTGATTCTGACTATGCAGGTGATTTGGATAAGTGTCGATCTACAACCGATTATGTGTTTACATTAGTAAAAGCATTGGTGAGTTGGAAGTCTACTTTGCAGTCAACAATAGTTTTGTCTACTTTGCAGTCAACAATAGTAGATATTGAATTGATGTTTGAGCGGGATGATACAATTGGTCAGAGTATAGTTAGATATTGTGATTCTGACTATGCAGGTGATTTGGATAAGTGTCGATCTACAACCGATTATGTGTTTACATTAGTAAAAGCATTGGTGAGTTGGAAGTCTACTTTGCAGTCAACAATAGTTTTGTCCACTACAGAGGTAGAGTATATGGCAATGATAGAGGCTGTAAAAGAAGCAATTTGGCTTCAAGGGTTACTTGAAGATTTGAGTGTTTGTCAAAAGCACATTCCAGTATATTGTGATAGTATGAGTGTTATTCATTTAGCAAAGAATCAAGTCTATCATGGAAAGACGAAGCACATCGACGTTCGTTATCATTTGTGCGGGAGATTATCGAAGAAGATAAATTTCTACTTCGGAAAATCAAGACGGAAGATAACCCTACAGATATGCTGACTAAGGTGATGATAGCGATCAAGTTTAAACATTATTTGAACTTGATCAATATCCAGAAAATCTAAATTGGCGCCAACAGACGCATTTAAAGGCACTGCAAGATTCACTTTTGTCAAAAGGGCGTCAAGGTGGAGATTTATTGTATATGCCGCCATATTTGACAAAGAGAATGGAAAAGTCAAAATTGAAGGTTGCAGTAATTGAATAAAGAAAAAATCAAATTGGTTTTGGCTACCTAGCAGCTTATGTTGAAAAGTGAGGAGCGATGCAACCACGTATAGAGAAGAAAGAGAGAGGGAGACTCTCCTATAAATAGCCCCCCCTTCTACAGTTTTAAATCATCTCAAATCCTCCTGAGAGAGAAAGAAATTAGAAAAATAAAAATTTGTAATGTGAGTTGTTGTTTTCAATCATTTGTATTTTCTCCTATTTGTGGGTATATTACCAAAATACCCAAATTTGTAATCCTCTTTAAAATTAGTGGAGTGATTACACGAGGAAGTAGACATAATTTATACCGAACCTCATAAATATCGGTGTTCTTTTCTTATGTATTTTTTATTCTGTATTCAATTGTTGTCGAGTTTACTATTCATAGGTACAATATTTTGTATTCCATACTATTAACGTATACAGTACTATTTATTATGTGACCAGATTTGAGTGAGAAATCAATTTCTCCAATATTATATATCTAAAGTAAGTTTTAATTCCTATTGTGGAATTGGCTTTTACATGATCTTTGATAGTTGTCGAACTAGCAATAAGAGTGAGCATCTACGGTGCAAGAGTTGTGGCAAACCTATGTTTCCTTCATTTCCAAATGAAACAACACCAAAATTCCACAGGTGGCAGCATGGAATGACCACCACAAAGATGGCATCATTAAACTAATCTCCCTGGGGAGCATTAGAACCCAAGAAAACTGATAAGGAGTTTTCTTCTTTTCCTTTTTTAATTTTTAAATGCACAACATCGAATTAACGCTTAACGGACTTAAAAAAAATAACGAGTCGCATTTTTCTTAATATACTTGATATCATAGTCTATAGCAAACCCCTCTTAAATAATATGATAACTATGTCAACAAATGTATATCAAAAATTTACAAATTTTACAACTCAACCTAATTAAATAATATTTGAATTTTTATTCCAAATCCTATAAAAGGAAAGTGACTCTAAAATGTTATTGCTAATAATTTTTTTATATTAACATCCACTCATTTGATAAATATTATTATTTCTTTTATTATTATTTTAATTAATATGAGCTAGTAAATATCGTAAAACTTTCTTTCTTTTTATGTCATTTGATAATATATTTATAATCCCAAAATTTAAAATTTTTAGTATTTGTTCTATGTATATATATATATATATATATATATATATATATATATATATAACTTTTAGTTTGTATATATTTTTGTCGACTAATGTGTTACTGAATTTGTGACTTTGCAGTAGCTACTTTCCAACAATAATCTAAAAGGATGGATTTTAAATTTAAATTTACAGCCCATGTCCTTGAAAACCGTCATCGTGGGTGACTACTCCCAATTTCACCTACAGTTCCAAATATGCTGATGGATTTTAATTGGCCACCTGAACTTCCAAACAAACCTGGTCTTCTCCACCTGCCCCTTTCTCAATTAGTATTATTATTATTATTTTACACACACATACAACCACACATTTTCAAGCATTCAGTTGGTGCTTTGTTAATTAACAAGAGAAAGATAATGGATTTTATTCAAAATAAAAAAATAACAATAATACTTTTTAAGTTGTGAATTTTAACAAGTGATATGAAAATATAAGATTGATTAAAAAAATTTAATATATATATATATATATATATATATATATATATATGTCATGGATTTAACAAAAAGAGTAAGGTCATGGGCTCATGAAATCATGGACCCATTTACCATCATGAGGTCATGGACCCATCTACCATCAATGTACTTGATACCTAAAAGAAAACCTAATATCCTTCATATTGCTCGTGTTAAGAAATCCCATTAACAAATGCTTCGGGAGGTGCTTCTTCTGGAACCTGTGGAGAAAGAAACAACAGCACTATTAGATCACTTTTAACATATTATACCAGACCAACTACCCAAGGCAATGTTTACAAATACCAAACTTGCAATCCGTGGTTTAAAATATATTCTAGGGTTAATCTGTTTTCATTTACTGTTGCAACAATCAGCATATATTACTACATGCGTGTGTTGTGTGTGTGTATTATTTATTTTTCTATAATTCTAAATCCAAGTCTTCACAAAATTCTACTGAGAAATTATTCTTCGTCCAACATGGACCTTAAATTAAACTTCCCAATATTGTAGATGAAGAATGTTATTCCATCAGCATCATTAATCAAAAGTTCCTTACTGGCATGTAAAAAATATCATAAAACGAGGGAAGAAAAGGCGTCCGGCATCGTAGAGTTGAGTTGCCAAAGTTAAGATATGATATGTGCCTTGCTATATGCTTTAATTGTAGAAAAAAGACTGACAATATCTGAACACGGCAAAAATCTTGTTAGAAATGAATGTAGAGCAAATGTTAGCTTATTATTCACCTCTCCAGGGTTCCACTTGTTTTTCAACCAAATACTAGCATCACCAGAGAAGTTATCCTTTTGCACGTTAGGTCTGTTAACATCGGCAAGAAAAAGCAAATATAAACATAAACAAATATAAAATAAAAAGATAAGACAAAATAATTATCGAAGGCAAATCATGCTTTCAACTTAAACATGGAAAAAATCCAGAGGCCAGCAAAGAAAGTGAATGCTGAAGATGTAGGAAGGTAGCATAATGGCACAACTCAGGCAGTAGGAAAAGACGACACAGCCCAAAACACAGGGATGGATGCGGCCACATATAATCCTGAATCCTTATACATATATACATATATATATAAACAAAAAAATGAAGAAGAAGCAAAAACAAAGAAATAGTAACAGAAATGATTCGGGAAAATCCAATCACATAGTTGGGAGAAAAAGACATTGTTCAGTTAAACTCTAGTTACAGAAAATTGCTGTGAAATGCATGTCCATTATCCATGCTTCCATATCATTCACTATTATGGAGCTAATAAACAAGTTGAAACTTCACAGAAATTACTAATGAATTCTCAGCCATAACTAGGAGTTTTAGTGCAGAAACATAGTGCCTGACATAAAAACTGTTTGGAATTTATAAATTTCAGTCCGAATATCCATTATCTTTGTTAAAGAATGAGTGTATTTTTAGAGGATTTACCAAAGAATATCAAAGTCTTCCCCTTCTTCTTGACTTTCAAAATAACAAAGACAACATACAAGTAAAAAATATCACAAACTTTGAATTGAACTTCAACGAAAACAGTAAAATCTTTTAGCTTATTGAATTCTAAAAATGTTTAACTCATTGAATTCTAACTCCTCAAAATCCCAACAGAGAAGGGTGCAAAAAAGATAGTGTATAGTCATAAAACTTACACCAAGTCGACTCCCATGGTTGCTTGTGCATTAGGATTAGAAGCAAAATCGAGCCCTGTGAAAAGGATGGGTGACTGATTATTAGTTGTTCTGAGAATTTGAGCCGATGCCACTGCAGGAGAAAATGGATTACTTCCTCTCACAACATTACTATTACTGAAGCCTGATATAGTGGAAGAAAACGAACTTCCTTGAGCCTGGGAAGGCAATTGACTGCCAAATAAACCTACCAAAGGACAGTCAGAAGCAACAGAGGGAAAGCATCACACAAACAAAACCTTAAAATTTCACCTGCACTTTCAGATGGTAAATCGTTTATCCCAAATGCACTTGAAGGCTGGCTAGAAATTGCAAAGGAATTCTGCTGACCAAAGGCGTTATATAATGATGCAGGGGGCCTGAGAAAGAACTAATCAACAAGTTAGAAAATCCCAGATATAAGCAAGCAAGGGAATACGTTTCAAAATGATAAAACAAGCATAAAAGATGAGTTTTACACACAAAAAGAAGAACAAAACAAAGCAAAAAGCATAAACAAGTATGATTTAAAAGAATGATACTTTCCTCGATCCAAACGCCATATTGTGTGATGGTCCTAGCTGACTAAAACTTGAGACTGAAGGAGGGGCACTATTTTGAGAAGTCTGTGAGTATACAGTAGGACTGGTTCCAGTAAAAGCGTTTTGATTAGGAAGAATCAAGTTTGGTGGAACTGCATGGGGCTTGCAAAGGTTATCAAACTCAATTAACTTGGATTTGAGTAAATTCCGCTCTCTTTCAACCTGCGGCAAAATATAGAATCTCACTTAAGAAAGCAACTCATTAATTTACCAGTTCGTACTGCAGATATCAAGAGACTGATATCTTTATACAAACAGATTACAAAATCAGAGCAGAATTTTGAGATAGAGCAACACAGAGGAAGTTAGAAATTGTTAACAATACTAGCATTCTTCCAATATATGTGCCAATAAATCTTATATCCAATGCAGCCCAAAGTTAAAAATGTTGCAGCATAGTTGAAACATTATGCCTCTGCAAAGTTCAAACTTTTTTATGGGGGAACAAGAAAGAAATAATATGTTACGCAACAGAATAAGACATTTACTCTAAGTGAGTGCTTATTTAATGTCTTTTTCCTCTTTGAAGACGAAAATGTTACTGCACACATTAGAATATGCTATAGCCAAACAATCAAACGTGTGTGTCAGATTTTCTTACAATTGACTGCAAGCTCAACCCACGCTTAGCATCATCATATGCTGCAGCCCTCAATTCTTCATAGCTAATGTCACCAATAATGTCAGGAGTACTGAAAAAAAGAATACGAGTTACTTCAGTTTGCATCACTTCTCTGGAATTCTTCTTATCATGTACTAATGATGTTTAAATATAACAACTAAATTTATAGTAGGGTCCAATTACTAACAGCTTAAACTTTAGGGATTAATGGTAAAGGCTAAAATGGACTAATATATACAACACCACATCAAATTAGAGAGAGTAATTAAGAGTTACTGATTTAAGAGCAAAAGAAAAAAAAAAGGTGCCATCAATTGAAGCTGGTGGTTCAGCAATCATGTAACCTTAGTAATGAGCTAGTTTCTTCAAGTCTAAAGAAGGTCTCAACAAAACTCATTTGTGGCCTCTATTTGTTATCAGAAGTTATTTTGATGGTTTTCCTATAAATTTCAAATGCTATTTCATTAAAAAATAGTTTGTAAAATCAAGTCTTGAAACTTTCAACATGCCTGTACAAAATACAGTTAGCTAAACATACTTTCTCGAGTGGCTATAGCATGTCAACTTCCAAAGGGGTCTTTCACTCTCATCTTCAACAATTACAAGTCTGCAAGACTCAGGATCTGTGCACCTAGGATGCATTCATTCAAATAAGAATACAATCAGTTATGTCACTTGAAGCATGAAATGAAGGCAACCAATTGAAGGTAAAACTACAGGGAAGAAAAAATCAAGAACTTACTTATGATTTGTTGCCTGGGATTTATTTTCAGATTTCCGTGATGAAGGGGCACCAGTAGTAGGTAGGGGGGAGAAACGAGTCCATTTGTTTTCGAAAGGCTGATCCAAAAGTAAATTATAAACACCAAAAGGCATAAATGACCAAACATTTTATTGGAAGCATAGATGCGCTTTGTTAAGTGGAGGAACATTTAAAGAAATCCCATCACTCTCAATGTTAGAACCTATGTATAAGTATCAACGATGACCTTTCTTTTGTAATATCTAAAAATTTAGGAAGGGAAAGAAAAAGAATACCTTAAATTGGCTAGGTTTGGATCCAAAATCAGTGGCCCCTTTTGACTGAGAGTTGTTTTGAACACCAAAACCATAAGGATTGGGGTTTTGCTGTTGCCATGACCCAGAATGTGTCCCTACTCCAAAGACGTTGGATTTTGGTTGTTGCTGAGTCGAGTGAAGAAATTTACATCTTTCACCATACTGACAACTGACAGAGGCTGATAAATATTAAATTTCTTACATTATATACAAATGTAGGCAAGAATAAATAATATAGGGTTGAAGAAAACAGGCTAGTGCATGAAAAAGCAAGTAAACAACAGTACGATTAGAAGGAAGAAAACTGGAGTTAAAAATATGAAAGGCATAGGGAGAAAGTAGAAGAAAAGATAGCAAGTCTAAAATAAAAATAAATAAATAAAAGAGCTGGAAATAGGAAGAAAAATTGAAGACTGTATCGGTTGCTGCTGTTGTTTCAGACAGCATTCGTAACAGAGCAAATCTTCTCCTTACACCATTTTTTTTTCTTTTTCTCAACTACGAAAAAGTATATAAAACATAAAGGCAATATGATATTCATAGATTATTAACAAGTGAAGGGTTAGGATTAGGGGTTAGGGGTTTGGGGAACAAGTTCTCAAGTTGAAACTGAAAGGCAACAATCAAAAAAGGCCAGAAATGTATTGTATGGTACCTGCCCCGCTGAAAGTTTCTGCATAGTTCTTCCTTTATAGGCATATCTGGGAGTTAGAAATCCGATTATCAACAAACTGAACTTTTAATAAGCTACAAATTCAATTAACAACACCGAAAAAAGATCATTAATTTTTTATTTGAAAACCAACAAATTGATTCATTAGATGCTGCATATTGGATTAGCAAAACAAAATTGCTTCCTAGATAAATGTGATAATTATCTGCACATGATAAGCCTCCAATCCCAGGAGCAGAAATTTCCACGGGGTGAGGTGAGAGGAGAGACAGAGAAAGTGGGTGCCGTAGGGAAGAGAAGCAGTGAGTTGAAACTGACCCCTGGGCTCCGGCAAGGGAAGTGAGAGCACGGCCGACGAATTGAAAAAGGCAACAACGACGCAGAAAAAGAAAGGAGGACCAACGAGAGTTTTCTGGGGAGTTGCTGCCGTGGGAAGGAGTTGCACGTCACCGAGGGAGAAAAAAAGAGGAAGAGGGGGAGTGAGAAAAAGAGAGAGATAGGTAAAAGAAATTAAAAATATATATATATATATATATATATATATATATATAAGTAATTAAATTCGAGAGGGGTAAACTGTATATTTCAATAGTTAATCAGGTCAATTTTTAATTTTTTGCAAGTGCTGGTGTCGTTTGGAAGTTTATAATAGTTTCTGAAAATGACAGTGAGTACTTGTACTTGTGGCAAAACTCATTGGAATGAGTAAATTGGATAGGATTATTGTATATATAGCATTACTCGTTTATCACCCTACTCGCTTCGGTGACTGGTATTGCTACGTTGGAAAACTCCTACAAGCGCACCGCTCACCGATATCCGTCTGAACTCCATTAAGGAAACTATAGCCCACGACCGTTAGCATCTCCAGCATCCTACGTGCAGAAGTTTATACGGGTCTATGTTACTTGCAGTTGCAGGTAAGGGTTTTCGATTTCGTTGCAGACTACATATATATTTTCTAATAGTCTTTTCCTACAAAAGTACTCAACTATTCATAAAATGGTTTGATTACATCGAATATGAGAATCCAAAGAAAAAAAAAAAACTGAATTTTGGTATCTTTGGAGTAAAACCAAGCAGACTACAAAAATTTCATTCGCAAGAGTTCAAATAGCCAAGTACAGACAAATGAGCAAATTAAGTTTCGTAACCAAATTAATCATAGATGGACCTGCTTGTAAAAGAAAGTTCAGACTGAGAAGAGGTGAGGTTGCATAAAGCCTACAAATTTATGAGGAAAAGAAAATGCACATTCCATGTGCCGATCCAACACAGATAATTAATCAAAGAAATGATTAAACCAAAAAAAAGGCAAAAAATGCATAAAGCACAACGTTTCACTCTGATCCAAAATGATCGTGAAACTTCTAACATCAAAGGAGAAACCTTAACCTCCAAGCCAGGCTTTAATTTTCCATTACATGTAATAGAAATTTAAAAAATTACAATTACACTCCATCAAATATAACAGGAACCATTGTTATTAACCTTGCAAAAACTGGTGCTGCAGCCTTCTATCTGTCTTTTAGTTCCTGCTCAAATTGAAGCAATTTTTCACGCACAGGTTGCAAAAATAGCTTCAAATCTTGTATAATTCGCAATGCATCTTGATGCAGAAGATCCTTCTCTTCACTCAATCTGACTTCCATCTACAATGTTTCACATAAAAAATGGCAAAAAAAAAGAAGATATGTTGTTAGCTGCCTACATATTCAGGTTGGACAAATTGAATCTAAGGTAACGAATCACAATTTCAATACCATAGAATGAAGATAAATTAATAAATAGGAGACAACAGTGTTCATGTTCAATGATCCGTAATACAGAACTGATTCACAAGTCCTACAGTATGCAAACCTGCCAACTCAAGCCTCCTGCCAGGATCTTGCAAGGTGAGTTTGTAGGATTAGTATTGGTATCGGGAGAATCATGTCTGACCCTCTAAAATTCAAGAACAAACCTACTCAATAATGGCATCCATGGACACAAATTTGTCTGGGGGCAGCGGAAAAATGAATTTAGCCTTAAAAGTTCTCTTCTAATTTGAAGGATAGTAGCTATTTCTTAGTCGCATGCTTTGGGTGTCAATGCAATGGATAGACAACCTTTAGGTCTTAGGTTTGTTTGCACATTGTGCACACCTTTTCATGGTCTGTCCATGTCAGCACACAACCTGATTTCTATGTTAGCCTCAGCTCAAGCTCAAGCTTTGAGGCTTTAATTTATGCTATTAGTCTTGCTCATTACATTAATACCATTCGCACATCATTGCATAATTTTCTCTAAAAGGCGCATCTAAGATCATTAAAGCAAAACCCATTTTCATCATTTATGCTACTTTCCAGTTCTCTGTAGCTAGCAAGTATATATGTTTGTCATACCTGCAAATCTTCTACCTCACCAAATGAGAACTCTAGGATATCAATATGGCCCTTGACCATCTTCTTCTCTTCTCTGATAATCCACTCCCCTGATTTCATGTACATTGTAGTTGATCTGATGAATGTTACGGAGATAGCAAGAGGAAAAGAAACACCTATCTATTGCAGAAACATACCTTTTACTTTCAAGGTTAACTCATAGGTGTAGCCAACACGTTTCTTGTTTCGGACTATCACCAAGAATGCCTGGTCATTCAGGAAATATAAACCAGAGGGATATGAGAATATAGCAATAGTACCAGAACCAGCAGATAACTAAGTCAAAACTGCAAAATAAGGGTGAAGACAACAGCCCACTTTGAACATGAGATATAGAAGGTCAGTTTCACCACACTTAGGCACAAAGCTACAGTGTAACAAGCAAAACCTAGTCACAACTGAAATGACCTATCCTGTAAAGGGGAGGTAAAGAAATTACAACTAGTCTATTGATAGTATAAGTTTCACAGAGCATTTCAATGGAAATCACTAACAAAGTTCAATGGTTCCTTGTAGCCAAGGACCGTAGTATGACAATCAACAGTATATATGATATCACGAAAGGCTATATAAACTTTGAACAACAAAGGTGTATGACCAAGAAGCTTCTTAATATTTCAGAATTCACACAAGCATACAATGTAAATAGAAGTATTTCAATCAGCTAATCAGCACACCAGAAGAAAAAATGCATTTAGATAAGAATGAGATGTAACATCTTATGTGCATTCAAAGATGAACTATGCATCACAAAATGGAACTAATTAAGATAAACTATGCATCAAAAAATGGAACTAATTGACTGTAATACAGACACATGAATATGGTGTTGCAGAAACTCACATCGCCTACACATTTTGATACATCTGATATTTCTGCTTTGCCACCTGAGAACTCCAAGGAACCAACTGATACAAGCAACTCCTGCAAAAACAGAAATAAAGCAGATATAATTATAAACTGCAGACCTAGAGTAATACTTTAAGGCTTTGAGACCACTAATGACTTGTCCATCTACCATGTGAAACCTCATTGAAGGCCTAAAACGAATATCCTTATCAGATAGCTTGAATAGCCAAAGATCCGCACCCAACATAATTTGTTTCAGAAAGCTAACAACAACAAACGAGTTAATGTAACTACAAACCTTCATTCTATCAGTAGCCCATTTGTTAAGGTTCTTCTCCTCCCAAGTTCCAGCCTAGCATAGAAAAAGCCATTAATAGCAAGCAACTAACACGAAGCCATAACCAAATGAGTGTAGTTCATAAGATAAAAAAAAGATAAAAAAAGAAGAGGGTTTTCATGAAAGTAAAGTGGCAAAATGGACAACAGATATAATTGTCTTAGCCAGGAATCTAAAAGCTTCACATCGTGATGCCAGAGACTTTATGTAGCAGGAACTTGTAACGCATTGCTCAGTTTAAATCCGTAAGGATGCAACAATGTAGAGAAATATATTAAGGATTACAATAGAAATGGTAATGTCTGACTACGTCAAGACGGCATCTTTTGATTAAAATCTAATAGAAACTATACCATCTTTATTCCAAAAGTTTGGGAGTTGAACAATAGTATACTCAAACAAAACCTCGTTTACATTGGGCGTTAGCATAATACGTTACTAATTATTATGAAATTAATAATAGTAAAAGAAACAATATTGCATAAAATACCCGATTCCAAACAGAACCCAGGGTGGGAGGTTGAGATTGGGAGGAGAGGATGTCGTCAGGAGTCAGCTTCCGAGGAACTGGAAGAGGCGCTGCATCCTGCGTTACTTCCCTCACCCAGTAGGTGTACGACGAAGTCTCCTGCTGTTGCAGTGGCTCTTGCTGCTGAGATTTCTCCGACGATACTGCTCCAGCCTCCATTATATTTCTTCTACTCTACCTCCTCAGTTCTCAGTAAAGAACTACAATGATAATAAGAAGCTATCAATCAACCCCTCTGCCTCTGTAAACAATAATAATTGCACTACAACAGCAACAGCAATATGGTTTATGCAATTTCCATAAGCACTAGCGACGACTGGTCTTTTTCCAGCCTCTCCCTCGTTTCTCGGAAGCTTCTGGTAGATCGGAAATGAATAAAAAATAATATTAAAATATTTATTAATTACAAATTTGATAACTTGAAAAAACATGAGTAATAGGAAAAACTGCAGGTCCAGAGAAATGACGAGCCACTCAATTCACAAGGCCCAGACCTTATTTGGACTTAAACAGGGCCAAACACCAAGCCAAGCCCAGCACAAAAATATTATATAATAACTAATCTCACTTATCGGATCCAGGCATCGCCAACGAACAACTCCAACACGTCACCGCAATCCGATGTCAGAGTGACAACTGACAACCACCGAGACAAAGGTTTGTCCTTTTTTTAATTCCCAAAGCCCAAGGTATGTATGTTTGTGCATTCCTGTTATACAGGTTCAGATTCAGGGTTGGTTCAGATTCAGGGAACTCAACTCGCTTGTTGCAAATGTAATGATTTTTGAACTTTCAACTTACATTCTCAATTCTTGTTGACCAAAAAAACACACCGCGAAATTAATGCGATGTTTAATTCTACAGTCACCCTCTCATATTACCATGGCTTTATTAATTTCTAGCTATATCAACGAGCTTCAACAAACAAATTAACTTCAAAGTTGCTTTCAAATCAATGATAACGTTGTTCTTTCTTCTACTAGTTATTCTCTCTCAGATGGACGATCAGAGCCTTGTTTACACACTGGATGAAGCGCTTTCTGCCACTGAGTTCGGGAATTTCCAAGGTCTTGTGCTTTTCTATGCCGGACTGGGTTGGTTTGCTGATGCCATGGAAATCATGCTACTGTCTTTTGTTGGACCCACTATTAAATCTGAGTGGGGACTCTCCTCAAGGGAAGAGGGTCTTCTAACAACTGTGGTTTTTGCCGGAATGCTACTTGGAGCTTATCTATGGGGTCTGATATCTGACAACTATGGCAGGAGGCATATGTCTTTTCTCTCCACTTCTTCTTATAATGAATATAATTTCATTCTTCTGTGTCCCTTCCTTGACTATCCCTCATCCCCCACACCCACACCACCACCCCGCACCCCCCCCCCCCCCCCAACCCCCCTCGCCCCTTCCCCCAAACCAAAAACACCCCGTTCAATATGAAAATTTTAGCAAATAAGTTACAAATAAGAACAGTTGACCACTTCTTTCTCATATCTCAAGCATCAATGCAATGCAGGCCTCTGGACTGTGTGATGTAGAAGAGTATGGTCGAAGGAAAGATGGGTTTTTGACATCTTTGTAAAGTTTGTCAAATTCAGTAGACTAGTTCTCATTTGATTCTTCTAAATATTTTGTCCCAACTGTAATTTTCATTGTTCTCTTCTGTTACTTTGCCAGGAGGGGTTTTCTCGGCATAGCTATTGTAACTAGTGTAGCTGGATTTTTAAGTTCCTTCTCCCCAAATTATATGTCATTGTTGATACTACGGTGTCTGGTTGGTACTGGCTTGGGTGGTGGTTCTGTATTCTCATCCTGGTTTTTAGAGTTTATTCCTGCTTCAAATAGAGGCAAGTGGATGGTGATCTTTTCAACTTTCTGGACAATTGGAACCATATTTGAGGCTTCGCTAGCTTGGGTATGTTTTATATACAAGCATTAGTGTAACAACCTTATCTTTTGGTTTGCTAGGGGGAAAAAAAAAGGATCCACTTAGGTCAGATCAATATAATTTCTGACGTGAATTACATCATAGTGGAATTAAAGGTAGAATTAGCTCATAATTCTTATCATTTAATTTTCACAACAATTTGACTACCAAACAAGTATTTTTAAAATTATTATCAAATTTATAGAGAGATCAAATTGTCAAAATCAATAATGTCACCAAACGACTGATATACTGGTGACAAAAGCATCAGAGAATCTAAGGCTATAAGTACCATTATTTCCTTTTGCAGATTGTCATGCCAAGATTGAATTGGAGGTGGCTACTTGGACTGTCTTCTATACCATCATTTGCTTTGGTTCTTTTTTACGGTCTTGTACCAGAGTCTCCAAGGTATTTGTGTGCGAAGGATAGAGTAACTGATGCACAACTCATCCTGGAGAAAATAGCTTTACTCAATCAAACAAGACTCCCTTGTGGAATGCTCATTTCCGATCGGATAACAGAACAGGATGAAGAGTTTGCTCCTCCCAACAATACCCCATTACTTTCCTCACCTAAACATAAGGCGATGGATTTCAAAAGAGCATTTTCATCATTTTTATTGCTTTTCTCGCCAAAATTTATTCAAACAACCCTTCTCCTTTGGGTGTTGTACTTTGGAAATTCATTCTCATATTATGGCATTATATTGCTAACCTCCGAGCTTAGTCTTGGGAAGAGTAAATGTCACTCAATTACCTTGCATTCGGACAATTTTCAGAATTCTAGCCTATATATAGATGTATTTATCACTAGTTTGGCAGGTATTGCATGTCTCTTATCTACTTTTTTCAACCTTCACTATTTTTCTGTACTAAAAACTTATTTAGTGCGAAACGATTATGGAAAGAGGAGATAACATTTTATGAAACTATTTCTTATCCAGAGATTCCAGGACTTCTTTTATCGGCAATAATTGTGGATAGAATGGGTCGAAAGCTTTCAATGATTATTATGTTCATTTTAGCTTGCGTATTCCTTTTACCTCTTGCTTACCAGCAGTCTGCAACTTTAACAATTGTGTCATTGTTTGGAGCTCGGATGTGCACCATAGGAAGCTTTACAGTTGCCTGTATTTATGCACCAGAGGTAGGCTCTTTGATATATAAACACATCTTTTTATGTGTTTGACATTTGTATTTGTGTTGCATTTTTTGTCTTGGTAATAATTTTGGCTTGTTGAAAGGCGCTAATTTTCAGTTTTATATAGATTGGTTTGGTAACAAGATTGGTGTCTCAGGATAGCTCTAGATATAATGTATAGAACCAGAATGATATGTGTTCCAGCCTTCCCAAAAATGCTAGGGCATGATGCTATCTTGTAGAAAATATTAAATGGCTGAATCTGAAGACTTGCTAGAGATACAAACTGATATTTTTATACTAGAGATGAAAACAGACTTTTTTTTATATTTTTTGTGAAGCTTAGATTCTAGTAGGGAAAGAAAAAGGGAAGAGAAGAAAAGAATCTTCCCCTGTTTCCTTGGAAAGTTAATATTCTCTACTGTAAACATTTTATAAACTCATTTAAATTTTAAACTGACAAGGTTGTGGTTTGCTTTCCATTCTTAAAAAAGGTTAATATCTGTTGCTGTTTACCGCAAGTTGTATTTAATATCATGATTGAGGACATTTGTCATTATTCGTGAAAGCTGCTGTGTTTAACTAATTCCTTTCTTAACTACAGTTGTATCCAACTTCCATGAGGGCTACTGGTGCTGGAACTGCAAATGCTATGGGAAGAATTGGTGGAATGATATGCCCTCTAGTAGCAGTTGGATTGGTTACTGGTTGCAATCAAACAGCTGCTGTTCTTCTATTTGAGGCAGTAATGGTTCTTTCAGTAGTGTCCGTCCTTCTCTTTCGATTTGAGACCATGGGACAAAAATTGAGCAACACTTAGCATGTATCAAAATTCAAATTATAATTATAATTAATTTCTTGTAATTGGATGATAAAGGAAAAAAAGAGATGCTTGATGTAACATCTCACTATTGCTATTCCTTGATAGGGCTGGGACCACTTACAAATACTGCTTCACAAAACACATTTGTTCGAGATGATTATGAAATTATCTATTTATCACTGAAACTCCATTTAGACGTTGAATTGGATCAGTCATGCTGAGCGGTTATAACTCTCCGTTTACTGCCTCTTATCTCTCTGTATATTTGTTGTTATTCTTATACAATAATCAGTCTTTACAGTTTCCTTTTCTTTTTTTTCTTTTTTTCTTCTTTTTTTTTTTTTTTTTTGTTGTTTTCTACTTCCAAATTTTATTTTTTATATGTGCATTGGGTTAGGCGCCTCAGTGACTTCATATTATTTGGATACAGTGAAGTTGCACTCACTCACTGCTGGGTCTATTAGTACACATCTGGAGGACAGGAATCATTAAGCGCCTCAGTGACTTAATATTATTTGGATGCCTGATGTTGTTACAATATCAAGTTTGCCGATTACTTTGTTGTGACGGTAATACACTAGTAGCTGCCATTAATGGCTGACATATGGAAAAGCAAGTAAAATTCATAATGCGTCCAGGCCAGGGGACTATATTTTGAGTTTCTAAAAGACAGGTCTTATACTAAACAAACATCACAGAAGAACAAAACAAACAGGGAATAAATTGACGAAAGAGGTCAACTCAGTGGTATGCCCTCGCACTCATACTCCTGAAGTTGCTGTGGGTTAAAGAAATTAGAGGAAACTAAACAATTAAAAACCATAGAACAAAACTAAAATGACGGCCAACTTCACATCTAAAGAGAAAATTTGTTCCAGGTGCATTAATTATCCATAAAGAGCTCCCTACAGGTGCATAAATTATTAATCTCATAAGAAGTATATAAATATTACTTCTCTATTATTAAATTTAGAGGCACTTTTCTGATAATGGAATACATAGAAAAGAGAATATTTATGGGTTTTTGGATGGCATAATTAAACTCAACCTCATTTAATAAAAAATAGCCCAAAAGTCGTATAATTAAAAAAATAGTATAAAATTATCCTTACACTTTTATGAACAGTCTCATTTTAAAATTGGGATAGCTCATTTGACCTACACAGCTGGTGGCTATCACCAGGCCAAGGCCATGATGCCCATCGCTGGGCCACCAACGGCTTAGTGGTGGGCCACCACCAATGTCATACTATCGTCTTCTGTCATTATTAAATATTGTATTTATCAACCGCACATCATTTAGATTTCAAATATGATTTGAAAGCTTAAATCTACTCCGAAAATTCTAAAAAAATATTTAAATTAAAGCTTTATCCTTTTAACTTTTCAACCATATATCATATATCTCAATCCAAGTTCGGAAAAGTCTTCAAATTTAATTTATTGTAAAACTGTATAAATCTAGCAAGACAACACTAGGGCGTCGGTGGGCCCACCAACACCATCAAAAAATTTTGAAAAAATATTTAAATTAAAGCCCATCTTCTTAGCTTTTCAACCATATATCATATGTCTCAATCCAAGTTCGGAAAAGTCTTCAAATTTAATTTATTGTAAAACTCTATAAATCTAGCAAGACAACACTAGGGCGTCGGTGGGCCCACCAACACCATCAAAAAATTTTGAAAAAATATTTAAATTAAAGCCCATCTTCTTAGCTTTTCAACCATATATCATATGTCTCAATCCAAGTTCGGAAAGTTCTTCAAATTTAATTTATCATAAAACTGTGCAAATTTACCTAGACAATATTAAGGCGTTGGTGGGCCCATCGACGCATCCAAAAATTTTAAAAAAATATTTGAATTAAAGCTCATCCTCTTAGATTTCCAACCATATATAATATGTTTTGATCCGATACTAAAAAAGTATTCAAATATAATTTCAACGAAAATTATGCAAATCTGATAAGACAAAATGTGGGTCAGATTTGAAGCATTATTTTATAGCATAAATTAACCCATAAAAAATATTCAAAAACAAACTTATTCTCTTAGTTTTTCATCCATATATCATTTGCCTCAATCCGATACCGGAAAAATCTTCAAATATAGTTTCAAAAAAACATATGCAAATCTATCGAGGAGGATTTTAAAATGGCTCGTGGTGGGTGGTGGTGGTCTAAACCACTTTCAAATCCTCCTCGACAGATTTGTATAGTATTTTCTAAAATTATATTTGAAGGTCTTTCCGATATCGCATTGAAGTAAATGATATAGGTTGGAAAGCTAAGAGGATAAACTTTTTTTGAAATACTTTTTTGAAATTTTATGGGTTGATTTGTGCCTTTTAATCGTGCTTCAAACCTGACTCACGTGCAAATCTGCCGAAACAACACTCAAGTCTGGTTTGAAGCATGATTTGAAGGCCTAAATCAACCCAAAAAATTCTGAAAAAATATTCAAAAAAAACTTATTCTCTTAGCATATATCATTTGCATCAATCCGATACCGTAAAGGTCATCAAATATAGTTTCAAAAAAACATATATAAATCTACCAAGGAGGATTTGAAAATGGCTTAGTGGGTGGTGGTGGCCACCACCAGCCCATTGTGCCCATTGGTGAGCCCACCACCAGGCCGTCGATGGCCCACCATCAGTTAGTTTAATTTTTATGGACATTGTTTATCATCTTCTTCGATACGATGCGAAATTTTTCTAGCCAACATAATTTTTTACAGCTTATAATTTCTACTTGAAAAACCCATATCAAACCCAAAATAATTAACAAATCAACAACACAATCAATAATAGAAAAAAAAAATCAACAATTACTGTTAATATTAATTTACATAAGTTTCATTATACATTAATGGTCGGTTTAATAACGACGAAGGAAATTTATAATTCGATGAAAATATAGATTGGTGAAAATGTATTTTTGTTGTTTAAAAAAAAATTTACTATTTTTATATGTATTTAATTTGGAAAGATGGTAAAAAAATATATGCATTAAATGGAAAGAAGGAGATAGGATAGGTAATTAGATAAAAGCATTTATAAAATGGACTAAAATTTTAATTCCTACAAAATATAACTAAAAAAATTTTATCGACCCCACCATAGACTATGGCATCAAAAAACCCAATATTCATGAAATGCCTAAAAGATTTACCTAGTCCTTTAAAATCAAGTTGTTTGCCAACAGCTCAGCTCTTGACTAACCCAATACTCAAATCATGCTCACATCCGGGGTAACAGAATATTCTGCAAATCAGAATTCAACACACCACTACAAACAACTTTTAGGATATACATTTAAAAGACGCTTCATTCCAGATTACATTATTGCTCTCCAATTTCTAATCCTTTTTCTACTTGAACATGACAACAAAAACAGTTGAAGAATCCTAAAACCTTACTGCAAAGCATGTTGTAACTATTCAATTCTGATGCATTGCCAAGCCACGCCACAATCAGTTTGTAGTTCAATTCAAAAGGTATACAAATTAAGGCTACAAGGAGTCTTGGGGTATATTCACCAAAAACAAAAGGTGTCTCAAAGTATTAGAAGACATAGAAAAGGAAGTTAAAGACCACATTTCACAATATCCGATTTCACTCGAGGGCCATCTCAGCACTTTCTCCATCCAACAATTACTTTTATGATCATCAATATCAGTGGGGAAAACAAACTCGAAAACCATTTCGCCCTCGAATATATCTCCAGAAAGTTGTTCGGTGGGATCAATCATCTCCAAGTCTTCAATCATATCTGCTCAGAGTATCAATTAATTTTTGGCTTTGGACGCCTTGGCTTTAACACAATACATAGGATGCCTGAGACAATTAAAAAAGCGGGAATAGTAGTCAAATCAAACACTACGTGAACTTTTCTCTCTCTTGTGCAGTGGATTGGGTGGAGAATTGCTAAGGTTGCATTTACTTGATCAGCAAACCTGCAAGTTAAAGAGATTCATAAATAAGCCAAATTTATGAATAAAGAAGAAATCTGAATTGCTTGGCAAGTTTCCATACTTTGCAGTATAAAATCAAACATAGCAGGCACACCAGTAAAATTGTGAACGCAGACACAAGTTACTTAGCACTACAAATGACCCTAAAGGACTTATGATTGCTAAGAGCCCGTTTCGTCACGTCATGGTTTTTTGTTTTTTTTTTTTTTTTCTTTGTATTTTTTCTCTTGTTATGTGTAATTTGCTTAGTTTAAAGGTTAGTTAGAGTTTGTTTACATTAGTTAGACTACTCAATTAAATACAAATGTGAAGGGAAAAGAAAAACACAAACCAAAAATGAATTGTTTTCGTTTGATAGTGTTTTTCATTTTCATTTTCTGTTTTCTTTTTTGTTTTTTCTTTTCCTTCACATTTCTAATAAAATAAGAAAACTAACAAACTCTAACAAACCTTAACTAACTCTTGAATTGAGCAAATTACACACAACTCAAAAGAAACAAACAAAAAACGAGCACATTATCAAACAGGCTCTAAGCTACCATCAATCCCAAATTTTATCTGTTACCCAACGATGCATCACCTCTGATAGTTAAGTTACTATCAATCCATAAGATTAAGCTACTAATTAATGGAAGAAATTACGCATATCAAGCCAACACAGCATAAATGAAGCACTCTTTTTCTTATTCATTTTTCTGTTTTTCCACATTATAAGCACAAGCATGGTGCCCGTGTAAATTATAAATATAAAAACCAACAAGTTATTAAGGAAAAGAATACACCAAAAAACTTCCATAAGATATACCTGGACTTCATATAGTGTATGTGCTAGATGTTCTCAGAAAATCCCCACCTACTCTTGATTCAGTTTTAAGACCAACAAATTCCAATTACAGGAATACTTAGTATAGATTCTATCCATAATTTCTAACAGTATACAGCTAATTATCTTTGGAACCAGTCAAAATATATTCAAAAGGTAAAGATATACTGCTGATAATTCTGAACTCTTAACAGATCTTAAAAACAATTCATCCAGTCATCTAATACTACATCTCAGAAGAAAATAATTAAATTCACATTGAATTTCTTTCACACAAAACCAAAAACAAAAAACAAAACAAAACAAAAAACAGACTATCTAATTAAAGCGGTGGTCCTATAGGGGCACTGTATAACATTAATATATTTACAAAGTAGAGGAAGTTTTTTCTTACTGTAAACACATCGGGTAATTAATGTATGAATGAAATAATATTTAGAAATTCCAAAATATTTTTAGTTAACCAGTGACAACATTATAATTAGCTCAGATAGCTAACCCTTTAGATGCATCCTCTAGGGTATATAGCAGTCTCAAGGCATCCACATAACGTAATTCCCCAGTAATTGATGAAATCTGAAAAGCCACCAATATTGTCCAATTTTAAAATTTAAAAATTTCAGTAAGTATGAAAAAGAACAACAGGTGAGATTGTAATGTGATGCAGAAGATAAAGCAATTTCACTTACTCTTTTCCACAGGCTAACAACATAATTGTACTTGTTAATGAGCTCCCGCTCCTGGGACTGGAAGAGTTTAAAGGTTTTTTCAGCTGGTTCAGTTAAGTTTTCAAAAGACTAACTTCTAGACTACAATAGCATAACTAAATAAATAAAATACATACATGCATGTTATAAAGGTTGATAATGGAAGTACTGGTTAACTTCATAACTTCAATGCATGCTTGTACAAGAATCAAGTTGAAACTGTTTGAATAACAAACTAATTTTTGTGGATGCAGCTGATCAGAATTAAGAACTATGTACCCAATCCACTACCTACTAAACGTTTGAAAATGATATTATTCCTGGAGCATATCATTTGCATTGGATTTCACAAAGTTTTTCTCCAGATATTGCCTTTCAATAAAACGCACAAAAATGAAAACAAAAAGCATTAGAACTTTTTGCTAAAATAGTAAAAGGAAAGGATACTTGTGCGCTCAATGACAAAAAGACGAATGGCTGAATTGACCATTTGTATTGACTCCTCAAGAGTTGTTATGATATAGCTACGAGCAATCGTATCAGACTGAAACTGTGAAATGTACCAGCCTTGAGAAGTGAAGGAATAAGGGTTGCATCCTACTGACCACATCCAGTCCTGTCATGTTGCAGATGTAATTCATTTAATACTAGAAAGCAGATGCAAAACAGTTGCAAGCATTTTCCAGAAATGCAAAACTATACATGTGCACATAAATGCAAAGCAAAATGCTTTAAACAATAATCAAGGAACACAAATAGAATTTTCTCCACACAATAAAGGAAAAGATGTATTTGATTTTCATTTTCCAGGTCAACTAAAAATGAAAATCAGAGCATATATGACATGTATTGTTTTCCCCCATTTCCTTACCTTGACTTCCAGAATGAAAATAATTTACCTCAAGTCACTGTTTTCTAGAAACATGACCATGTTTAAACCACATTTCTCCAGAAGTCTGTGCTTGTGTATGTCTGTGTGTCTACTATCAACAATATAGGTAGAAGCAAATAAAAAGGAAACTGCACATGATCTGTTGCTCCAAAATCAGGACATAATTCCATCATACCAGTCTTAATGTGTTATCACAGATTACAAATGTCTGGACAGCACTAGGCCTCAAATCATCAAGCTTGTAACAAAATGAAAAGGAACAAGTAATTCTAGTTCAATTACCTCAATAGCAGTTTCATGGGCTTGACTGTAAACAAGATGAAGGGGTAGCAGACCAGCCAGATGTTCTGAAGCAGCAGCCAGCGCTGCTTTTATGGGCCTCCTAAATAGGGACAATAAGAAAACCAAAAGCAATTATGTTTTGTGGTCAGAAATTATGTGCATATTTACTTGATTAAACTAGTAATCCCATCCCAAAAACAGCAAATACAGTGAGTCCCACATCACCTGTGTGGTGATGTGTTTGAGAGTACATGAGTTACTACCTTACCCACCAAAAGTCCTTTTGGTTAGGTTTGGCATGTCTCTGTCTCATCCCTGCTCCCTTCCCTTTCCCTGTTGTGTGTTGCGTGTGTGTTTGTAATAGTTGACCAAAAAAAAAAACTAGCAATCTCTTCTGGCTATTCAAATGTCATCTTACATTAATCAGCGAGTATCTCCAACAAGGATTTTTCTATGTATGTGTATTTGTGTCCCCAACAAGGATTTTTCTATGTATGTGTATTTGTATGTGTTTTAACTTAGGAATTACTACAAATTTTTACGACTGGAAACTAGATGCAAGAATTTCAGACATGGAAACACAGGGTAGAAATTTTCTCCAGTTCATCTTTTATAACCAAAAATTCTGAATGAACCAGCAAAGCCTGTCAGAATTCATATAAGGCATTGTGTATAAAGGTGTCATCATGCAAATTTGCTTCAAGAATTCTGGAATTCTTCCTCAACCAAATAACACAATAACCGTAATAGATATTTCCACAAAACTTAAGTCCTTTTACATATACAAAACCATTACAACTTTCAATATTAGGAACCACAACGTGTAGGAATCACCCATGAAGATCCAACTCTCAACAACCAAAACTACAACCTGATGAAAACTTGGTAAGATGACAACAAATGATCAACAGCAAAACAGTAATAAAACCACTCAAGGTGTCGCATCTTGAGTATCAATTTTCAATAGCAACTAACCAGGCAAAGATTTCAACCTTGTTGGGAACTTAAGCCTTCCAAATTAACTCTTCAAAATAATTGCAAGGGACACTCAAAAACAAGATTTTCATGTGTATAAACCTGAGGAATCAATGGTCCAACATGTTGACAGAAATCTGAGCTTAAAGTAAAGATATAAGCAAGGTGCAACATTAAAACAAAACAAGAAAGGAAAAGAAAAGGCTGAATGCCCAACATCTAACCTCAAATCCCACAAAAGTGACTGCCCATTACACTGCAGATGGCTTTCCCAGGATGAGGGCTCTGACTGGACAACAATAACCATGTCCGAAAGTGCCTTCGACTGATAGTGTTTGTCAACTAACAATGGCTCACCATAAATGAACCAAAATATTGGAATTTCCAAGGTGGATCTGCTATGGGCATGTGTCCCTGCATAATTTGTGAAAAGGAATTAAGTCAATTCCAAGGCATTAATAAAGCTGACAGAGAAACATGATCTTAAAAGATTTTAGAATGAGAAAATGAGAAGTCACATATTCAAAATCCATAAGGCAATTCTCATTCATAGTTGAACACGTGAAGAATGATTTTAACAGATCACCAGCCTGCATTTTTCCTGCACCTTACAGTTTAGCTCACCAGTAATTATCCACAAAATATGATAATAGTAATTTTAGTATCCACCATTTTACCACATGCCAAATCTTTAGACGTATGTCAACAGTTAAGATTCTAAAATTGATTATATTTAAATCTATGATGACCCCATGTCCAAAAACAAATGTATGGCCATCTTACTGTGTTTGAAAAGTATTCTATTCAAAATGCAAGATCGTATTTCTCCTCCTTCAGTTTGATAGGATCTTAGAAAAATCTAGAGACGAGTAAAAATTCCACAAAATAAAAAAGGAAAAAACATCATAAAGAACAATGACAATTATTATCAAAAATCTAAAACGCAAGGTTCTCTTCATGCATGTCTATTGATGAAAATATTTCTCAATTCAAAAATTAAGTATCAAGAAAAAATAAGCATTTCATGTAAACAACCTTTAAGGGAGCCATGATCATTCAGCCTCTGCAACTGATACTGAAGAATGGAGGAATCAAGATATGGGTGAATATTTTTTCTATAAGTCCCATTAACAAGCAATAACGGGACAGCTGCAGCTCGCCGTGCCACTGAAAATGCCATTGCCAAAGCAGGATCCTCCGAAAGTGGTAACCTGGAGACCTCTTTCACATCAATACAATTCTAACCTTATATAAGTTAAATGCAAAAATGTCAGGACCTTCTCCAAAAGAATAAAAGATTAAAAAAAAAAAAGAAGCTTGAAAATCAAAGTCCTAGTGTTTACATTTTTCATAAAAAGGTGTAAAAAATAAAATAGTTCCAAAGAGGGTTTCAACTCCAGTACCAGAGAAGTTAGTATATGGGTTTGCCAATGTGATCCAACAAGTGAAAAAAATACATTTTTAACATTAAAAAATAAATAACAATGCTGGATGCATACATGTGGTGACTGAAAGCACATTTCTGAGAAGGCAACAACAAAGATGAGAGCCCATCCATTAAAGCTGAGAGATCCACTGGCAATTGTTTAATATGTCCAACTTTCTGCATTCATTATCAATTAGTGTTATGGAGGTAGGATAGTCATTAGAGTTCTTTCCACTCTTTATCATTCATACCTCCTGAGTAACGAAATACAACTGAAAGCTAATCTTCTCGTAATAATGAAATGCCCCATCAGAAATGGAAGGTGATATAATGTGTCTCATTGACCCCCACAATGTTGCACCCAAATGTGCAAGAAAAGTATCACGTGCGACTGTGTAATTTTGATGCCCCTACACATGACCAAATTATCAGAAAGAACTTTTTACCAAAAAAAAAAAAATTATCAGAAAGAACTTAAAATTAAAATTTCAAATCTCAAAGAAAATTCAATGCTTAAAGGGAGAAAAGTAGACCAAAAACAAAACAACTAGCAAACAAACAAACAGAAAAAATACACATTCATAGATATACGAATCACATACCTCATGAGTATCAGTGAATAAATTCCAATTCTCCATTCTCTTTAGTGCATCTATGGCCTTTCTCTTATGACTGTCATCATATTCTTCACCTTCAAACGACTGGAGCTCATTTTTCAAATCTCGCATTCTCTCATCAAGTTCTGAAATCATCAATAATAAATGGTGCATTTTTTCATTTTGTGAAGATAACAATCATAAAACAACTTTACTATCATATAATGTAAACAAAAACACATATATGTATGCTAAAAAAAGAAAGATATGAATCAAGCAAATAGCAGAAGAAAATAACATCGATTTAGTGCTTGTAAGAGTAAATCTCTTTCAGGCACCACTTTCCTAAAAGCTCAAGCTTAGACCTTAAATAGTTTTAACAGTGTCCCCCACGTGTAAACTCACTTAAAAACAAGAAATAAACAACTGATTAACAGAGATGGGGGATATTAGGATTCAAATGTATGGCTTGACAAAAACCAAAAACTTGATACCATGTTAAGAGAACCATTTTTCTAAAATGCTCGAGGTTACACAATAGATAGTTTTAACAAAACTATTTCAGACAAGTGAAACTGCAAACTTAACAAAATCAACAACACACACCCTACCCCCAACCCTCTCAATAAATGCACAAAATGTAGACCAAATTTGTAACAAATAAAATATAGAAAGAAAAAAGAAGATACCTTCACAAAGGGCAAGCTTATTTTTTCTCCCTTTGCAGTGTTTGAAAGCGAAAAGTTCATATATATCAATCTCTGCTAGCAGAATATCAATGGCCTGATGATCTTTCTGCAAAACCCACAAGCAACATCAGTGTGGTACAAACTTTAGTCTGTAAAACAAATAAAACGATTTCATGAGAATGTAACTAGACCAAAAAGATGGAATTTAAGTTCAACCAAAAAAAGCATTTCTTAAGAATAACTAGATTCCTAGTTTTTGAGCATGAAATATTGAAGAATTTGAGAGATCATAGCTGTAACCATTAATCTGAACTCTACAATAGTAATTGCAACAAGAAGTCTGGTAATTGCTCTATTTCCTGGAACAAAAGGAGTTTAAGACAGAAATCTACCTCAATCCAAATACTTCACTAGACCATATAATTGCTAGTCGCAATGGGCAGTGTGTTCAAAGGGCAGGTACATAGTCGATTTGATTTTAAAACAAACTCATTGAGATCAGTTAGTGCCAATCAAGTATTTAACCCGCCCCTAATTAACTTGTCAAATTGTTCACAAGAGTTGCTCAGGATTAAAATAGCCACACTCTCTCTAACAAGGATTTTTTAATATACAGCTGCATATTCCTAATCCAAAACCTAGTTAACACAGTCACCTGGTACCATGCAAAACCAAATATGAACTTTTTTTCTTCCAAGCTGCACCATAAACAGTTTAACAAGCTAAAAAGTTGCCTTTATATGAACCCTTGACTCTTGGGCCATCTCATTTGGATGACCTAACTATGATACCTTTGTAAATTACACAATCTACCATACAATACAATATTACATCGGTAGCCAAGTTTCTAATATGTACCTATAGCTGCTGAAGTGACTAAAACCTTAATACAACTAGCAATTCACAACCTATAAACTCTTCAAGTGAGAACATAGCAACTTCAAAGAGATTCTTCAAGACAACAAAAACCAAATTGCAAATGCTTGTTTAAAGAATACACAAGTATCCTATGGTAGTAGCCAAGGTTACATATTCATCTCACACGTTTTTAGGCCAATTACTTATTTCCAAGGGAAAAAAAATCACTTTTTCTTATGACAATACCAAAGAATCTCTGCACCCTTAGACAAGCACAGTTCTTCTGCACCCTTAGACAAGCAGAGTTCTTATAACACACCCAATCAGCTGGAAAATGCTCATCAAGAGATACGACAAGAGAATATGGGACAAAATCAAAATGGTCCATGCTTATTTATTTACATCATGTACAACTATACAAGATCATCCCAGCATTGGCATCTCCAAATTCACCATACTAGTTCGATATTAAACCAACATTGAAATAATGGCTACCGAAGAATAAAGAATTAAGTCAAAATAGTCAACTTTGAGTTCAGCATATCACATCTAATTTATTATAACAATAATACTAGGGCCACTGCCTCATTTACCAACTGATGATGTCGTGGTATATGATTGGCTTCCATTAGAGGGTCACTTATCTCTATTAGGTTTTATTTTGTCAACCAACAACATGTTGCCACGTCATTATTTGGCAAAGAAGGTGGTGGTCCTAGTAGTACTCTTACTGCAATTGAAAGCAACAACTAAGATAGAAAATGTGAAATAATACTTATTCTCACACAGAAGCACATACATCGCCAAATATAGCAAACTTTTCCTGAATAGCATCTTGTAGCGATCTTGGCTTCATCTTCTGAAATTTCTGCATGCCATAAAGAACATTGAAACAATTATGGGTATAGAAAATTAGAGAACTGAACAAGCATGATAGGTCCTATATAATCTAGTAGTAAAGCCATGGGCAAGAACCCTTACAGTAGACAGGTTAAGCCACCTTTCCTAATATCATATTATAATACATGGCACTTCTTTTTCTCAGTCAAGTTTACAAATACTCATAAACGCTAAAGAACATCTTAAGCATTTCCCACAACACTTTAATATCAGATGCAGACCATGAGTGTTATAAACATAAGAAATGACAGAATAGGAGGAAACTGATAAGTACCTGAAACTGCACCAATCGTTTTTTCCACATTAGGTAAACTTAGCTCTGTTCGCACACCTTCTCCACCAACAGCTGGTCCCCATGAGAAAGGGCCTGCACTTAAGTCAATAAACGCCCACCTACATACAGGTTGTATATATACACATATCAAACATCAATCACCTAAATTAGTGTATTCCTACAATTTTGTGCATATGTATATGTGTGAATGAGAAAGAAACGGCGGTTCTATGTAGATGTATGTGTCCATGAGAAAGAAACAGTGATTCTACCTGTCCTTTCCAATCCATGTATCTGTAAGGCATTCTGCATTAAGATCACTAAAGTCTCCAGACTTTAATTCCTTTTCAAAAAGAAGCTTCATATCTTCATTCTTCCCTTTCAACAACTAAAATTGAGAAAACAAACGATAACATTTAGTTAATTATATAGGTCTATCTAACTTTCAGTCATTTAAATTGCTTGAAATTCTCTGAATCTCTAATAAGTAACAAGAAACAAGATTATATGCCTGTAAAACTTTGCTCTGAATAATTTCAGCAGCGTCCTTCCCTTGATACAACCTGTCAACATTATTCAGTGCATCCATGCATATATTGTACCACTCAACCTGGAAAATTATAATGGAATTTCTTAGTCTGAATTAGCAGACAAGTAAAACTGAAGGTCTTACACAAAAGAATGAAGCATCTTTGTAATAATAATAATAATAGAGCACACACCCATAATAATAATAATAATAATAATAATAGGCAAATAATAGAGCAGACACCCATTTCCATACTAGATCCATTCCCTTCTTTTTTTGGCAAATGATCCATTTCCCATTTCACTCAAAAGAAAATAAATTATTTAGAATTAGCAGTAGTTCTCAAGCAAACAAATAATCAAAATCACCATTTTCAACAATGTAAGCATACCAAAAAAACAAAAGAGAAAAAAATGAAGACTAACAAACCGTATCAGTGTCCTCAGTTACTGTCCAGGCAAATTTTGCCATTGGATGCTTTTCATACAAAGGCCTCTTAACCTTTTCAAGAGCTGCAAACACGACACATTTAGAATTTTCCAATTTCAAGACAATATACAATTAAAGAAAACAGTTCCACACATCTTCCAAGGAAAATCGAATGGAAGAATTTCCCAGTGAAATTTCTCTTGGAGGAAGGGAGGAAAAATAAACTAGAACAAAAATTCTCCATACCTAGAACAGTTTCTGGAATGGTTCCTGACTGAAGAATTTTGGTTTGTAAACTCTTGCTCTACACAAGAAACATCTGTTATTGCTCGCTCATTAACAAATTTAGAAGGCGCCAAAAGAGAGTAAAACTTATCTCACCAAAAAACAATAAAACGAAAGCAAAATAGCATAGACGAAATGAGTATAATTTATGTAACCAATGAATGATGAATGATCTTAAGAAGTATAAATAAGACAAGCCAAGAAATAAATTTTACCTCTCTGAGAAAATTTATTTCTGAATCTGATAAACCTCTTCTGCAAAGAATTCAAAAATAATGCATAACCCAAATTAATGCATGAAATACATACACCAACAAAATAAGAACATAAAATAAAACAATAACAAAAACACAGAAACAGTGAAAAATTAAGCATGGTTTTTTTTAACGGTGCCAGTAGTTATCAGATATCCAATGAGCAGGGTTTCTCATAAATTCATCCAGGATTTACAGGATCCTAGGCACTCCAGTGTTCTCAGCTGCAAATAGGTCTTCAGAAAGTCAAACAAAAACATACACCAGTTTTCTTAGCTAAGTTTTGTAGGGTTATCAGATAGTCATACAAGAGTACAAACCTGTATCCATATTTAGGTCTTTTTATGTCATGCTTAGGATTCAAAATGAAAATGTTATATGCATTTTCAAGTTGAAGGTATTCAACAAGGCTAGTGAAGAGAACATCCATCATGTCCACATCAACTTGCCAGAGAGCATCCCCATGATCCCTGCAAGCAATGAAAAGAATAAATCACTCTCAAAGAAAACAAAGTTGAACAAGAAATCAGTATGAATCATGCACCTGCTCACACATATACACAACATATATGCTACATAGATGTATAATGGAATAGAAGTTTCCAAAGCCCATAGCACAATCCCTCAACATTTTCAAATAGGACTTCATGAGATACTTTATTACATTTTGTATCTGGCTACTAGTCTGAGAATAAGGAGAGAAATATCAGTCTCTTAATGGAAATTAAGGAAAAGGGTTCAGGCTAAAATTGTTTAAACATAATACTTGGAGAATTATGGTGGAGAAGCATTGCAAGCACTACAGCTCATAAGTGCACCAAGGGATACAGAAAACAGCAAACAAGGGCCAGTGGACAACCAATAGATGAGACCAAATGGACTCCATACAAAAGTTGAATTTCAAAGCATTTATACTGATGACAATAAATGTATCATGCATGAAGAATGGACCTCCAAGAAAATCACCAACCCTTTATACAGCCCAAGTACAACTGAAAACTGAACTTTCAAAAGAAAAGGAAAAAAAAAACAGATAACTTTAGATAGCAACACTTTGTTTATAGCAGAAACATAAGAGTAACATCCTGGGCAATCCACTCAACCAACTAATGGCACTTCAACTTATTCCAAATCAAAACAATTATTTCTGATTATCTACATGATAAAAGAAAAATTCGAAATGATTCCCTTGTGAGCGTAAATGAATTACGAAATATAAAGTTTATCAGCGTAATTTAATTACCAAATGTAAAGTTTTAACATAAAATGTAAATTACCTGTTACCAGACACATCATCAATTCGGCCTAAAACATTTAATGCATGCTCAAATACTCCTGTAACCTTTTCTCCCATTTGTATTGCATGAACAGAAAAACTGCAAAAGTCCATTCATCGCAATTATAAAGTTAATAATGACCACCACAACTTCCTATCAAGAAAATTCAACTCATCACTTTGCAATGCTAATGCCACATCTTCAAGAGACAAGCAGGAAAAAAAAAAAACATTACTTGTAGTTTACATGACTGACAACAGGAAGGTGCTGATGTTCCTGTTTATCTACACTCATTTTGTAAGATGGTTTGAGAACTTCTCCACTTTGTGGAATCCGTGCATGCTCAAAGATATGATCAATTTTCGTGAACCACCGCTCTATTTCTTCAGGGTAAAGCTTAAATTCTTAATTAAAAAAAGAATAAAAAGGAAGAGATAAAGAGAACCGGTAAGAATCAACCCATGAAAATAAAAATACAAACCAAATATTGAAAAAATGAGAGAAAATGATAAACAATTAACTCATTCACCTTGGTTTCCTTTCCCTTCAAATCCTACAAAAATGAAATTAACTGGCACAGGAAGGTACACAGAATCAACTTCCAGAAGCTTCAGATAATTTGCAATGTTACCTGAAACATAAGTTAAGAACAGATAAGGCTCAGTACTAAAAATTTAGCAACTAATGCAAATATAAGATTTTTCCCTCCCTTTTTTTCCGCTTAGCAAACACGCCTACCCTAGGACAACTGTGTTTGACATTATGTACCAAGGATCAGGTTAACCTAACTAAGGTTCAGTAACAACCCAACTTAAAATTCTCAACCAGCTGAAGCTCTTATTCCTTACCATTGTTTTTTCTTTTAGCTTAAGCAAGAAACAGCAATGCAAATTCTACCTCAACATATTTGCAATTTCTGCTTCGAACTTCTTCAAAAGTGATCAGTCAGACAAACTAATTAAGTCTGCATTAGTTATCTGAGTTCAAAATCCTTAACCTCTGCATGAAATCTCTCTCCCTCCCTCTATTTCAAATGGCATTAGTAAAACTATGGCACGGAGATCAAAAGTGTAGTTGAGTAGAACTACAAACCAAGGTCAAATGTGTTAAGGTGACATTGAAACTCGTAACATGAGACAAAATATGCTATGGGACTTGGTTCTGGAACGAATGGAAGATCCCATCTAGTACCATACTGGTCATTCTCCAGAGTCAAATCAATACTCTTGTCTGATAAAATAAGAACCTATGCGTAACCATAAACCAAATATACTAGATAACAAAGCCTACGCAATGAAACCTTAGAAATTTTTTGAATTGGACCATATAACTACCTGCCTTGGTATAATTGAGAACATCCACTTTTCCATGGCCGGAAGATTTCAAATCATCAAAATCTGAAAATTAACCAAAAGCATCACTTAAAAGGAATAAAACGAATGTGTTGCTAATTCAAGTAAGCAAACGGCACATTCAATGACTAATTGAAATGAACAAATACCACTGCGTATGACAGCCTCACTCCAAAACCTACTCTTCTCTTTAAGGTTGAATAAAGAGAAGACTGATGAGCTGCCACTTTTACGAGTTCTGACAGGAGATCCATCTAATGAAGCTGGTAACAACTGATACACCATTATCACAGATATCAGCAAAAAAATATTATAAAAGTACTCACAATAAAACACAATCATCGTTCTTGAGGAGTCTAATGCTAACCATGCTACCAAAAGTTATTGCCAGAAACAAACCTTGTTAGGAAGCAAAGGCAACAAGAAAATAAAGACTATAAGCGTTGGAGTTGCTTTACATAGATAATACGGAGATATACACAGAACGGAATGGAACTTTTCTCTCAACCACATTGATTATACTTAACAACAAGCAGACTTTATAGAGGTGGTAATTAGAGTCAATGGTCCGTCTCATCAACGTACACATTTACAAAGAGTACATGTAACATTTACAAAGAGTACATGTACATTAACATCGTCTATAGTGAGATCAAAAACCAAAAATAAATAGAGAAAGAAAAACATAAAAACTGCATCACGCATGACATGAAAAAATCTATGTTCATGCCAGCAGATAAAATTAGTCATCCATTTAAAACCCAGTTAAGCTTGCTTCTACACGATGTGCAAAACCAATACAGCTAGTGTCCTAGTCCAGTCTCTAGTCACTAACTACCAAATAGCTTGGAATATTTAGCATAATTATACTGGTGTAAGGTTAAAGGTTTAGGGATTGGGTTAGAAGAAAAAAAAAATTGCATATTAGTCTCACTGACACCCTCCAGTTTCCACCAACAAGTAACGGAACGTTTCCTCGTACTAATTAATTCGCGAATAGTTTTTAAATCCAAGCACAATATAGTGAAATTAAAACGACAAATAACGTAAAGAATAAAACAGAAACAGACACAAGAAAGCAGAGAGCAGATTACCAGCAAAAGTATAGAGAATAATAGGATTAATTGCAGAGACAATCTGCGGGTGGAATTTGATAGTGAGAAAGCAGGAGTAGTTATAGATCTACAAGTACTACTGCCGCAGCCACCATGTCCATCTACACGACCATGTCGATCCATCTCTCACTTTCGCACCACTCTCACAACGCCCAGGTAGCGAACGGGACTATGCTCGTCCTCCCCGAAAATACGTTTTAAGACACGTCGTAGCTCTGACGTGGAGCTGACATGTCCATATACTGTTGGACAGTCACACTAATAAAGCTTTCAAATTGAGTATTTTGACCGAGGAATACCATTAAACACGTATTAACACAGTTCATTTTGTATTTTTTTTGCTATTTCGAGAGTTCAGTGCTATTTGAGTGTTTGATAAGCATATAAAAGTACTATTTAAGCTTGACAAGTATATATAAGTTTTAAATAGTAGCCTATTTTTAATTTGGTGTCTAATTCAACTCCATCATTAAGGTATAAATGAAGTTAGTAAAATTAAAATCTATAATTTTAAAATGTGAGTATCTCTTTCGTATCAATTGAGTCATCTCTTGGTGGCTCATTTTGTATTTTTTTACCCAATATATAATAGACTTGTCATTTTTATTAACATTGCATTACCCTAACTAACGAAAACATATTATATATTATATAAATAAGTAGATGTAATATGCAAAAATGAATTTTATCCAACTTTTAAGATAATTACAATTCTAGAAAATTTTATTGTAAAGACCTAAAAATGTAACTTCTAAAATTTCCTAAACCATTCAAAAATCTTCTTGAATCCTTCTTCGATTAAGTGTTACTGTTTATCATTTTTTCCAAAATTATCTTTGAAATTTTTTAATCATCTTAAAAAAAAAACAGTGTGGAAATTTTTTATATTGAAACCCAAATCAAATTAATAAATAATAAAATAACAAATAAAATATTTAAAATGGGCTTGTAATTTATTAATTTAGTTTATTTTATTTATATTTTAAGATTCAGAACTTCCAAATTGAAGACTACGATTTAAAGTCAAAGATGAATAATGAGATATATAAATATGATGACGCAATGAATAATAATTATTAAGTGTTAGGAGTAATCCCCCATTGTACTCATTCATAAAAGTCTCTAATATTTACGACCACCTTAATATGAAGTTCGATTATTATAAAAAATTTAAAAAATAATCTAAACCTTTTATAAACTCTCTAAAATCCATGTCTACTAGTGTGAATTTTGCTGGCACACAGCCCACAACTGACACATTATGATGGAAGTTTTGTATGCTTTTTTATATTAAATATTTGTTGGGCCTAAAGGATTTTGATAAAAATTATCCTCTCATGTGATGTTATTATTTTAATATTTAAGAAAAAATTATTAATTTATTGAATAAATGATGCATTAATCTGAGAAAAAAGTTCTGCTTAATTTGATGAGATCAATTTGAAATTAGGAAAACTACGACAACCCTAGTTGCCAAAGCGTTGCTTTTACGGGTTCATCAACAGACACTTAGGCTGGTAACACCACCGTGGCCAAATATGCATAATAATTCATGCATGCATTTAGACGATGAAAACTCGATAAGGAAGCTATGCAAGAGGCATAACACACAGCAAGACACGCATACTTGTATACATGGGGCATCAAACGAGATAGTAATAATAATAAGGCTTTTGGATTAGTGGTTCCTAGCTAGCTGCTTAATTACTCAAAATTATAGTGCTTGTCCACACCCACTGAAACATCCCAAGTACAGCTCATTCCCTTTGGAAATTCGACCAGGTCGCCAGCACCAATCTCAACCGACTCATTTGATCCGGTCGGCGTGACCTTTACTTTTCCTTCCAGAAGAAAGCAAGTCTCTTTGGCTTCGTAGGTCCATGGGAATTTGCTCGGAGGGCAACTCCATCTGTTACATATGTCAATGTTCATATAAATTAATACATGCAGCAAACACTATTGAATTCATAGAAACTACATTAATTAATCATTATAGCATTCATTCTCTTGTAAAATCCAAACAATATTCTTTGATGTTTTTATTAATCTAATCAAATATGTTAAATCACTTGAATTTTAATATTTAAGATTTTGAAGCTATGATTATATTAAATTATTTTTCAAAAGCTTAGAAAGAGAAATAGAGCGTCATCGGAAGTATAGTAATTGAACTTGCTACTAAATTCTACCTAGAAGTGAGTCATTGATCTGCAGCATTTCAGAAGAGTTACTAATTGATAACTCAGTGTTGGGAGCATAATATATTAATATCGGTCGTATAAATATACAAAAAAAGAAAAGGAAAAAGAAGAGCTCAGATCAGAGAGAAAATAATAAATACTTGGGCCAATTTCTGACACCGAGTTGGGTGAGTTTGGAGTCGGGAGGGTTCCTCTGAATCTTGATTCCCAATTTCTCAGTGGCCATACTCTCCGCTTTAACTGTTGAAGTAGCAAAGGGGTTATAAAAATAAACCGAATATGAGGAGGAGGAGTGTTTGGTTTTCGTGTTTAACAGACACTTGCTTGGCATCAAACCAACAGCTACACATGCCATTTCTAAACCGCTCTCCAGATTACAGACATCCCGACTAAACTATTCACTCAAACTACTACTTAAATAAAAAAATAAAAATAAATTTTTTAAATTTATTTAAATATTCTTTTATTTTTAGCCTCTCAAATCTTATCTTTTTCTTTTTCTTTTTTGTTTTGGATGTTAAGGCCTGTTTTAGATACAAATAACAGATGGTTATTAACTATTCCAAATGTAATATATTAAATTATTAATTATTATATTTTTTAATTTTATTTAGTTTGTATTTGATAATACAATTAATTTTTATTTTTAATTTTTTATATAAAATTTGATGAGTTTAAAGATTGATTGAAGTTTTTTAAATATTAGTTAGACTATTTAATTAAGTTAAAATATAAAAACAAAAACATAAAAAGTATTTTTATTTTCAATTTTATATTTTATATTTTTCTTTATATTTTTAGTCTAATTGATATTTAATAAACTCTAACTAACCTTTAAACTAATCAAATTACATATAAGTTAAAAAGAAAAAATTAAAAATAATTATGTTATCAAATAAGCCCTTAGTTTATCATTTAATTTAGGAATTGAAAATTTTAACAAAGAATTCATATGCAAGTTAATGTTGTACAAAGCTGCTATTCTAGATATCAGTTGGAATTACAAATATGGAATATCAACGGACACTATTCCCTAACAAAGTCATAACTCTTTTTTATTCATAAAAAAAAATAATGAATATAATATTACGAAAGCTTAGCGGCGGGATTCCGAAATTGATTGTCTAATTAATGTATATATATATGCATACATATATTTGTTGCAATCATATATGTGATAAATCAATTAGAACCAGTAGTTATATTTTTTTAAAAAATTAATACCATTAGTTGAAGATTTTGTTGCGCATCCAAATTAATTTCCCAGCTAATTACCTATATGGAAAATCTTCCAATATACAGATATATGGAAAATTCTCCATTCTTTTTTTTTTTTTTTGTGAAAAACTTCTAATTGAATATAATGGTTTCTATTTTCTTGGTTTGGAATTCTGCCAAGAAAGGTTGACCCCACCTTTTCTTATAAAGGACGGATCCTCCATGAACTGAGATTCCTCCACACAAAAATTAATCCAATATGAAAAAAACTTATAAACCCTTTTAAAAACCATCATAAAAGATTAATCCAATATAAAATGTAACAACCTCATAAACAAACCCTTTGAAGACCCTTATAACGAATTTGTTCATACACGTATTTCAAAGAAAGGTTTAAAGGATATGGCAAGGCAATGAATGTTTCACTTTAGCGAGTGATTGAGATAATGTTACAAAATCCCAGCTTAGTCCTGATTTTAGTTAGAAATGGAATTCTCATCCGCTTGGCTAGCTTAAGGTGAATACTATGCAGCTTTTAAGAACAGTAAAGTTGCCATTGCTGTTGCTGTTCGAAATGCTGATAGTCAAGTTATGTCCCTAGCTTCTAAACTGGAGAATGCTGCTTCAGTTCAGCGACTGAAGCAGAGCTCAAGGCTTTAGCATGGGGGATTGAGTGGCTGCAGCTAACTCATGAAGCATGGTTATCTGGTCTTTCTGATGCCCAATTTGTGGTGAATGAGATCAACTCCTATGTCGATCCTTGCGGGTGGGATACTCGGTGAGTCGGTGTCTGGTGATCTGGTGCAGCTGTCAGCAATGGAATGGAGGCTTTACTAGAATGCTAGAAGCTCCCACGCTTTGGCTGATAAAGCTGCTTCTATTAACTTGAAACCCCAGTACTGTTTTCTTTTTTCTAATTTTCCTTCTGCTTGGTTTGATGTTGCTGTAACTGATAAGCTCGGATGCGGGCTCGCTTTGTAATCCTCTTTAACGGGGCTTTTTGTGCTTAATCCAAGTTATATTCACAAAAAAAACTTCCATTTAAATGAGACATACTCGTGTAAACCATCGTCTACTATACTACGCCAATTTCGATTAATTAATAAGCGTGACAAAAAGTATGGCATTGAATAGCGACCACATGCTGATAAAAGTTTCAGTAGTGTCAGCGTCGGAAGAGGATAAAAGAGAGGGAGGTCCACCGCCGGCGTTAGTGGTGGGGGCACTAGACAGGCTACATAACTTCGGTGAGGTATCCAACGGCCGTTAAACAAACGGCATAGATTACTTTAACGGCATGATGATTTGTGAGAGAGAAAAGGTGGCTTCAAACTCAGAGGAATCACCACGGTATAGCAAAAAAAAAAAAACCCCGGCACCCCACGCATCTCTGTTCTCTAGAGATAAAAATTCAATTTTTTAATAATAACATCCGCACTTGTTCTTTTTCTGTTGTAGCTAGCTAGCTGGTTGTTCAAATATTACTGTGAATGACATCTTTAGGTGGCTGTTTAAATATCAGTCTGTGACTCGTCTCTGTGTGCGTGGCTGTTTAAATATCAGTCTGTGACTCGTCTCTCTGTGTGTCTGTCAGCAGCATCTTTGCTCAGCATCCCTCTCTTTTTTGCTTTTTATTTTTTTATTTTGTTTTTGTTCTCTCTTTTTAGATGGTAGCTCAGCTTGGCCTCTGCCTAGCGAGTGTGTGGTTACTTTTTTGAGCGTGTGGTTACTTTTTGAGTGTGTTAGTTTCTCAAAGGCGAGCTACCTCACCTCTTACTCCAGAAAGCAGAAACAGAGGAGGATTCTGACCTTGTTCAACTCCTCCCCTTCCTCCAAAGGCTATAGCTTTACCTTTTAACTCCTCTTCAGACTTCGATCCCTTTTCCCATTTCTCATCTGGATTTATTAGTTTCTATTACTACACTCTACATCCGACATTCTTATTAATTTAGCCACCCACACCTCTAAATATTTTATTTTATTTTGATACTTTTTTTCTCCACCTAGCTCTTAGGCTTTATTCGAACTGCAGATCAGATTCTCTGCGTAGTTTCATTTCAGCATCTATCTATTCCAATTTTTCTTTTTGAACCGTCTCAAATTCTCAAGCATGCATTGGTAGGATTTCCATTAAGGATTTGATGTGGGTTTCAACTGCAGAAGGTCTTACCTTTTCTTCTCCTACTATTTATTGTTCTCAGATCAACTCTCATTTCCTTTTCTTCCATCAGTTTTGTACTATGTGCTTGCTTAGCTAGTAGATTTGTTTTTGGCTTCCTCTTTCTGGTAGCTGCCTACTCAGTGTCTGCGTGGTGGAAGTCCGTTTATTTGCTTCGCAATATCTATAGTGTTGTATCTATTAAAGGGGGAAAAAAAAAAAAGCGCCGTCTTGAGCTTCAATCGAAGTTTTAGTTTACAAACCGACCGTGTATTCACTGGGTTTTTCTGCGTTGGGGCTGGCTTGCAGACTTCAAGAGAAGTATGGCGTGGTTTCCAATGGCTGTTGGTTTTTTCTCTTTAATTTCAATGGTGTGTACGGTGAGTGGCATTGGTGCGAACTGGGGCACACAAGCAACTCACCCTCTGCCTCCAGATACTGTAGTCAGGTTGCTGAAGCAGAATGGGTTTCAAAAGGTTAAGCTTTTTGACGCGGACTACGATACTCTTAGATCTCTGAGTAGATCTGGGATTGAGGTCATGGTGGGTATTCCGAATGATATGCTCGCATCTCTTGCCAGCAGCATGAAGGCTGCTGAGAAATGGGTTGCCAAAAATGTCTCTACACATATCTCATCCAATAATGTAAACATCAGGTAAGTTACCTTACAATCCCCTACTGCCTCTTCTTATTTGTCTACTGGTTTTGATAAAATGTTTCTCTTTTCTTTCTTTAATGTTCAATTTGCTAAAACATATTCATATACTCCTCTGTTTCAAGAAAAAAGGAAAAAGAATATCTAAGTCGATAAATGCTTTTAGTTGGTGGAATCTTGATTATTGTGGTAAGCAGACGATCCAGTAAACTGTGAAACGTTTTGCTAATTGATAATTTGGTGATATTGTTATTTTTGGTAGTCTTTTCCCCTTAGTAAGAAAGGCACTGTTGAGATCAATATCGTATTTTTGGTTTTGTTGCTATCGTCAGTAGATTTGCATTGCTGAATGTGCCTTTCGCTTTTGATTCATAGAAAGTTTTCTTATCATCAGTCTAGTGCATGCTGATGAGCATGAGAGAGGCATTGCCTTTCGAACAATTTCCTGAGTAGATCAAAAACTTGTTAATTTTTGCTTGATGTTCTTTGGTTCTTCCGTATAGTGTATTAATAAGCTTAAATACTTGTGTAGGAAATTTGTGCATTGATATGTCTTAATTTGTGCATTCTATATGTCTTAATTTTTGCAAACGGTCATCATTGCTGTGATTCTACAGATATGTTGCAGTTGGAAATGAACCTTTCTTAGAAACCTACAATGGAAGCTTCCTTAGAACAACCTTCCCAGCTCTGCGGAATGTCCAAGCTGCCCTAAAAAATGCTAACCTAGGTAACCAAGTAAAGGTGACTGTCCCCCTCAATGCTGATGTGTATGAGAGTTCAAACGGGCTTCCATCTGGTGGAGACTTCCGAGCTGATATCCATGATCTGATGCTTGCAATTGTCAAGTTCTTGAATGACAATAGTGCCCCCTTTACCGTGAACATCTACCCCTTCATAAGCCTGTATACAGACGCCAACTTTCCTGTTGAGTATGCATTCTTCGATGGCAATGCATCACCAATTGTTGATGGCCAGGCAACCTACTCTAATATGTTTGATGCTAATTATGATACTCTTGTTTGGGCCCTCAAAAGAAATGGTTTTGAAAACTTGCCAATCATAATCGGGGAGATTGGGTGGCCAACTGATGGAAATCGGAATGCTAACCTAAATTATGCTCAGCGGTTCAACCAAGGTTTTATGTCCCACATATTGGGTGGGAACGGCACCCCAATGAGAGCTGGGCCAATTGATGCTTATCTATTTAGTTTGATTGATGAGGATGCTAAAAGCATTGATCCAGGGAATTTTGAACGCCACTGGGGGATATTTACTTTTGATGGGAGACCTAAATACCAACTTAACCTTGGTGCCACAAATTCAGGATCTGTGGTTGCAGCTCAAGGTGTGCATTATTTGGAGAAGAAGTGGTGTGTGATGAAGCCATCAGCCAACCTTGATGATCCACAAGTGGCACCAAGTGTGAGCTATGCATGTGGACTGGCTGATTGCACTAGCCTTGGGTATGGGACAACTTGTGGAAACTTGGATGCTCGTGGGAACATTTCATATGCATTTAATAGTTACTACCAGAAGCACAATCAGCTTAGCAGTGCTTGCAAGTTTGCAAACCTATCAATGATCACCAAAAACGATCCAACAGTTGGGAGTTGCACATTTGAGATAATGATCCAGCCGTATTATGGTGGTGCGGAACGGATATTTGGTTGCCTGCAAAAGCCATTGGGCTTTGCTATGGTTCATATTCTCTTTTTGCTAACGTCTCTGTGAATTCTGATAGGCTTCTAATCTATAAGGTACCATTTTTCCCTTACAAGTGTAGGATACCATATGGTGGAAACTAAGAAGCCTTGAAAAATGCATAAATGTAGTTTCAAGTTTTGCAATCTGGAAGGTAACTAAAACTTCAAATTTATATTTTTATATTTTAGGGTTTAGGGTTTTTTAGGCACACCATGTCTTCCCTATCCTAGTCTCGCCCTCTCTACAACGTACTATATGCATCGATGGTGAACTCTTTTGTTGCACAATATTGGTTTGGCACATTGAATTGTAGCATTGTAGGAACCTCAAGGCAAGATTGAGTTTGATGGTAGAGCATTGTCAGCACGCACGCTTTCTCATTTAATGTGGCATTCATACATGAGACCAGAAATGCATGCATGATCGGCGATTTGTTGTTGTTGAACCCTTAACTGGAGAGGCACTAGCCAGTGGGGTAGGAATCATTATACATACATATATAGCAAAACAAAACCAGAGCGAAAATGAAATCAAGTATGTAACTTTTAACCGATCTCCTTTGTATTATGATCGATAATTTTTATTGACTTTAAAACTCAAATTAGGAAATCCTTAATGATTGCCAAATCACAGTTTGCAAATATATCTTAAAAGGCTTGTTTATGGAAATGTTGGATAATATCATAAATAAAATAGATCAGTAATAATAATAATAATAATAAAGTTTACATGAATGATAATATGATACTCTTATGTTAAAAAAAGAAAAAAAGAAAAAAAAAAGAGTTTTCTTATCATGTTGGTGAACTATTTTCTGGAGTGAGAAAACAAATTTTATGCAATTCGACATTATCTAGAGCATAATACATGCAAAAACTTTGATACAATTGACAAAGCTTTTTCCATCACAAGTTAATTATGGACCAAAAAAAAATGAAGAAGGCGAAAGTTATGAGGATAGTAATAGGATATATGGTAATGTATGGTATAATTTGATTCATGAGTGCAATGGGAGGAAGCCAACTCTTCCCAAAAAAAAAAAAAAAAACTCTTCAATAACATCCAAGTAATGGATGTTTTAAAGAAATAGTGATTACAGCACCGAAATTATCCTCTCTTTTTTTTTTTTTCCTTTTAAATTTGGAAATAGCTTGTTCTGGAAGGTTGAAACAGTCCAACAATACAATGTTGTGTATTAGCCTAATTCATACGATTCACGAAGAAATATACCATATATATAGTTGAATAATTTACGTATATGTAAACAATTTTGAATTTACAAAGTTATATTTTTTCATGGTGAATATTCTACAAAGATAATTTGATACACACATGCATGTCCCATTCAATGTTGGGTAATTCTAGCACTATGCTTTACAAGGTCCCGACATCGAACTATTGTCCAAAAGAGTGTGCAGAAGCGTTGTACACAAGCGCAAAACGTGGCGGTTAACAAGTGGATCTCCTCCACCAACCGCCTGACTTTTGTCCTAAACATCGCCACGTTAGACGAACATACTGTGTAAGCATTCACACCCATGACATACCCCCACTGTAAGTTGAGAATACGATTTTCTTTTGTTTTTTAAAAAAAGAGAGAGAAAGAAAGAAAGAATACCAAGTAAAAAAATATTAAAGAAGAATATACAATAAATAAAGCCGATGAAATGAAATTTATGGTCTTCTTCGTCCTCTGGAGCACTGAAAATCGATATTGGGTCTCCGATTTAGCTTTGATCTCGTTGCCTTCTTCCTTCAGTTGCTTTTGACTCCTGGGAACTCCACTTCTGGAATCGCATGCTCTAGCTTTATTCTCAATCAAGGTGCGGCTTGTCTTAATCCTTCAAGTTCGTGCTCTGAATTTCTGATTTTAGGGTTATTATTGTTTTGTTTTATTTGATTTGATTTTGTTTCATTTTATGAATTTCTCTGGGTTGAGGGTTTCCTGGGAATTTGTTGTATTTTCTTGTGAAATTAGTTGTGGGTTTGGGGGGTTTACGAATTTCTCACATCTATAAGGTTCTTTTTGCTGTATCATTTAGTTAATCACGAAATGATGAAATTTTATGGGTTCCATAGGCCTTTTTTTTTTTCTCTGTTTTTCCAAATAAGAATTTGATGTTTTTCCCCTCTTTGTAGGACTTTCTTGTGGATTAATTTGTGATTGAATAGATTAATCTTTTTTGCGGATTGTATATAGTTTGGATTTGTAGAATGCGTTTCTGTGTAAGAGAATTTAGCTTTTAATTATTTTCAGTTGTGTTAGGATTTATGTCGATTTGGTCTTGGCTTTGCCAAAATGAAGTTTGGGCCCCCAAAAAGGTGCCGGAGTATTGAATTCTGAGTTTTTATTGTTGCTGTGAGATTTTTCTTTTGTCCTGCTTTTGACTAGTTATTGTGTTTCTGTTACGTTCCCGCATTTTAAGGTTTCACAAATTCATTCATATGCTTGTGAGGCTTCTTATAAGGTAAGCCTTGTGGCATCTAGTACTGAGCCATCCTGCAAATAACTGTTTTGTAGGTTTTGTGAGGCTAGCATCTTGAACCTCTGATGCTGAGCAAATAAGGAGAACATTTTGCTTTTCTTTTGAAGGGAAAATGTTGGACGGTGGTCCAAAATTCACTGGAATTATAGGCCTAAACAACCATGATTATGATTTGTCACAAGGGTTTTACCACAAGCTCGGTGAGGGTTCCAACATGTCCATTGACAGTTTTGCAAGTTTGCAAACGAGCAATGGTGGAGGATCTGTTGCAATGTCTATAGATAATAGTAGTGTTGGTTCAAATACAAATGATTCTCACACTCGCATCTTGAACCACCAAGGGTTGCGACGCCGTGCTAATGACAACTACTCTGTTGCACAGAGTGTTAACCGGCGAGGAAGAGTCACACATGCCTTAAGTGATGATGCGTTGGCCCAAGCCTTAATGGATAGCAATTCTCCGACCTTGGGTCTTGAGAATTTTGATGAGTGGACAATTGATTTGAAGAAGCTTAATATGGGGGCAGCTTTTGCTCAAGGGGCTTTTGGTAAGTTGTACAGAGGTACTTATAAAGCTGAAGAGGTTGCTATCAAGATCTTAGAGAGGCCAGAAAATGATCCTGAAAAGGCACAGTTGATGGAGCAACAATTTCAGCAGGAAGTTATGATGCTAGCCACGTTAAAACACCCCAACATAGTTCGGTTTATTGGTGCTTGTCGGAAGCCTATGGTGTGGTGCATCGTCACAGAATATGCAAGAGGGGGATCAGTTCGGCAGTTTTTGATGAAGCGGCAAAACCGTGCTGTTCCTTTGAAATTGGCAGTAAAACAGGCCTTGGATGTTGCGAGAGGAATGGCATATGTCCATGGGCTTGGGTTGATTCATAGAGATTTGAAATCTGACAACCTTTTAATCTTTGGGGATAAGTCCATTAAGATTGCAGATTTTGGTGTTGCACGTATTGAGGTGCAAACTGAAGGAATGACTCCAGAGACAGGAACTTATCGCTGGATGGCTCCGTAAGATTCTATGCCCTTTAGTTACTAAGATTTTTCTGCTCTCTTTCTTCCCTGATTGGAATTTCTAAAATTCCTAGTTGACACCTTTTCTTATCATATTTTATTCACTTCTTATGTGTGGAAAATTGTGTCTTAAATTGCATGTTCTTTATATATTGGTGTGTACCCTATCCAGGATTTTTGTGTGTGCCAGTGTGAATGGCATATATCTGCGCCTTTCTTAAATCTTGTTCCAGTCTTAGTTGTGTAAGTCACTTTCTTTGTGGTACATGGATGAAATATGAACGAGTGGTACACCCCTTACCCAAAACCATAGCACAATATAGAACAATTTCACTAGATGCTTTGTTGGAAGTTAGATTTGATAAGACGGTCTTAGACATATTATTTGTTAATAATTTTGGCCTTTTTTTATATGAAACTTTATGTTGTATATCAGATGTTGATGTTTGTTTTAGTATTTTTTCCCCAAACACAGAAATAGGGAAGGAAATTTTGGAGTGCTAAAATTAGTATAGAACTTCTAGGAACTGTGTTTCAGATGATTTCTTAGTTGCAGTTTGGGAGGTTATTGATGAACTATGATACTCTGGTTTGTTTAATGTCTACTGTTTTTTGTTAAGCCTAATCATTTTTGATAACTTTTACCTTTGATAAAGGCACACGATGCGTTTGGCATTATCTATATAGTACTGATAAGTAGATAAAAGTTCCATTCAAGTGTCTAACCATATCTATATATTTCTTTTATGAGAACCGTGTTGGAACTTCAATTACACTGCTAGAATTAGGAATCTTAGTCAATGCCTTTTGATTAAACAGCTCTAAAATTTGGTTAGGTGTGAAATAAAAGTTTTGGGGTTTATAAGAGATGATAGAAAAGTATTTTGGTGGTTAGTTTCAGTCACATGATATTCAACCTTTTTGCAGATGAACTTCATAACGTGTTTGTAATACCTTCATGTCTCAGTTCTGAAAGGACTAACCTTTGTGTCTGATTATGATGCTAATTTTTAGGATTGTAGAGCTTTGCCAGCATTTTGATAGTTTATTTCAGATGGTTATTTGGTTTTCCTTTTCAGTAGTTTCTTATGGACTCTTACCAATTATTTCAATTTTTTAGCGGGGAGTTGATATTTCTTCTGCTCAATTGCTTTGGTATTTTCATTCAAAAAAATGCAGATACAGTCTTAGGGAGATTTTTGTTTATTTGAAATGTAACAATTATACAAGTTTAGAGTATTCCATAGTAAAGTTATTTGTATTTTTTTGAGGGGCACTACAGTATCATTATATTTTTTGTTTTAGGATTGTTTGATGCCAAAACTGGCTAGCCACATCCAGTTTTGGAATCTTATTTATTTGTTTATTTAATTGCATGAAATGAAAAAGGAAATAAAACTAGTATCTATTGAAGTATTTGGGATGAAAATCAGATTTGACGTGTTCTGTGACGAAGCTGGTTTCCATTGTATGGTTTATTCTATTAGCACGTTTCTTGTCTTACATTTACTGACACACAACCATCACAACACACACATAACCGGCTCCAACTCCAGCATTCCATATTTTAATCAAATAATAATTGAATGACTTTAAAAAAATTAATAAAATAAGATTATATACGTATCTGTATAGATTCATCAGTGCAGTGATTCCTTTTTATTCTTTCTTTTGTGTTTGTATCTTCTTTCTTCTTCTTCTTTTTCAGCATGTCCTCTTCAGCTCTTAATGTCCGGAGTTTCTACATATGCAAAATTTTATAGGTTTTTCTCTGAAATAATGAGTAAAATGTGAGAATGATATCTTTTGTCTTTCTCCCCTCTTGTTTTCTACAACATGGAAGGAGATTATCACTTAAAAGTGCTCTTAGTAGGGGGAACTTGTAAAAGTCTTTGATGCAATTCATATTAGTTAGACATCAGAGGTAGGAGATCTTTGGAATGATGTTCCAATTTTCACTATTTATTCACAAGTTTCAATGAGCAAAGATATGGTCTGATGGCAAATAGCGGGATTGGAAATAAGGTCTTCATATAGTTGGAGATAAGTTGATTTATTGCACATATAAGTTATGGATTTGCTTTTTTGTTTTAGTAAGCTTTAATATCTAGGTGATGATATTTAGCTTGACAAGTGGTTCAACTGGGTTGGTTTAAACTTAGGCTGACTAGTCAACTTAAACTAATTTAGTTGGATGGTATAGAGTCTTGTGTTCCTAAATAGGTGAACTTTTTCTACTTACATCTTAACTTTAATTGGTTTTGAACCATCTAGAGCTGTCCTCTATCATGGTTGTAATATTGAATAATTTTTTTTTTAAAACTATCTACCATGTACTGCATTAGAGTTAGCAGGTGCTCTGCTTGAGGCTCATTTCTGTATTCTGGCTTGGCACATTTATGACAACAAGAAAGAAAGGAAAAACGAAACTGCTAAGAATATTTGGAGGTGGATGGAAAGTTGAGGTTTTCACTTTTGCAAGGTAGTAAAAAGGATAATATTGTTCTGGCATGGTGGATATCCAGATATCATGAGGAAGTCAGTACTGATTTCTACTTTTAGCACCTTTATCTTACGTGGAACTTCAATGTATCATATCAAGCTATCATCTGTAAAGTAGCTTTCAGGTTCTCAGTAGATATTGATGTTGGGGGGATGTTGGCATGTTTTATGTTGGCTTGAGATGCATAATTGGGACCCCTCTCCGGCTTGATGTATAACTTGACAAAAAATCAGATTGAATGTGTTGGTAATTTCTTCTGTTTTGCATGTAAGGGTGCAGTCATTTTCCTTTCATTCGCTGAACTTACACGAGATAGTGTTTTTTTTATTCTTTAGCGATGTAATTCTTCGTGTTATGTGCTGTACAAATTTTTCAATATGGGGCTGCTAAAATATAAATATACATTGCTTGTAATTCTGGCTTTTTGCAGGGAGATGATCCAACATAGGCCTTACACACAGAAAATAGATGTGTACAGCTTTGGTATCGTGCTTTGGGAGCTGATTACCGGAATGCTTCCTTTCCAGAACATGACCGCAGTGCAAGCAGCATTTGCGGTTGTCAATAAGGGTGTGCGTCCCATTGTCCCAAATGACTGTTTACCTGTTCTAACTGAGATCATGACCCGTTGCTGGGATGCCAACCCTGATGCAAGGCCTCACTTCACGGAAGTCGTCAGAATGCTGGAGAATGCAGAGACTGAGATATTGACTACTGTCCGGAAGGCCCGTTTTCGTTGTTGTATGACCCAGCCCATGACTGCTGATTGATGAATCATCTGAAAGTGAGTCAGGAGGAGGAAGCTACTCTCAACATTTGTAACACAAACTAGTAGATGTAAATGATGGGTGGCCTTGTTGGACAAGGCCATTTTTACATCATTAGCCGCCAGTGTACTTATAAGTGATCAGCTTTAATTCCTTTGTTCAGATAGAAAAGTTGTGTTAAAAAAAAAAAGAACTGTTTGTTTTGGGATTTCTATTGAATGGATTGCTGTCCGCCTGTCCCTGAATTAGTAATAGAATATCAGATTTGATGTGTACACGTTTTTTTTTTAATTATTTTTTTTGGTGATATATGATTTAACTTGCCTTGTTTACTTTCTTTCCATTTATACTCTATGAAGTAAATGGGATCGCCAATCGTGTCACAGTTTCTCCCCTTAATACTTGTATAGCATTAGTATTATCACCACCTTTGAATCATTCAAAAACCAAAAATAAGAAACAGCATGAATCCTGGAAGTATGATGTCCGTCGGTAATTAATTTTCAATCCTAGTTCCACTATTTGAACGTGGTCAAGCTAAATGATTTTGATTAACCAAAAAATTAAAAATTAAAAAAAGGCCAAATGATTTTGAATTACTATTTGTGTCCAATAAAGCTCTATGGTAAAATGCCACTTCGTCATTTTCCTATGAATAAATTTGTGATGGACTAATTACCAAAAAAAAAAAATAATAATAAAATTGGGATGGACTTACTGTCCAGCCTCCGTAGGCAATCCAGTGCAGCTTTCTTTCATTTACTAATATACAAATTTTCTTTGGTGTAAGTTTGTGGAAAAAAAAAAAATACTAATAATCTTCAAAGAATGAGAATTGAATTGGAGAGTTCGTGTCTACTGCCCTGGTAATTGCTGATTGCTGACATCGCAACTGCAGAGGCCCAACGACTTACAAATTCAATTCAAACGTGGCAAACTCTTACTGGAACCTAGTATCCAACACGCGGCTTTGCAGTTTCTTGTTTTTTTATTAAAAAAAAAACACAGAGAGGGGAAAAGAAAAGGGGTCACGTGGATATAACGCAAAAGAAACTAGACAGACTGAAATTGGGTCTCAGTATGAAACACCCAACGCTCCTTCCCTCTGTAATTAAATCCAAGCAAAATAGAAAAATGAAATTAAAACTAAAAAGGAGACCAATGCAAATGAGCAAACGAAGACTGGAAGACTAAGAAGAAGCCGAAGACAAAGAAGAAAAAGTCCTCCTTCCTCTGCACTTATTGCCATTCGGGTTTTACTCGATCTCTTCTCCTGCTTTACTCAATCGGTTTGGAGGACTCTGACGTCGGAATCCCACGATCGAGCCTTCTTCGTCGGGGTGCGTTTTGCTTTATCTCTTGGACTATTTTTCTGTGTTTTTAGGTTTCCTTTTTGTTTCATTTTCGTAGTGAGAATTCCTGTTATGTAGATTTGACTTGCTAGTTCTAGTTATGGGGCCTTACAAATGGTTCTTTTTTTTTTTTATTATTTACGTTATTTTTTGTACTTTTTTCCCTTTCTTTTTAGCTATGATATTAATTTGATTTTCGTTTTGAGTTTAAATGAAAACTCGGCAATGAAGTTGTTGAAAGTGTTTCCCTTTTTCCTTTTCTACACAAATGTTGGGCTCGAGATAGTGGCAATAGATATCGGAATTTGAACATTTAAGAGATTTCTAATAAATTTACTAATATTTTATCTCTTTATAATATATATATATATTAAAATTTTTGGTTGAATTTCTCGTTTGGGACAGACCATTCTGGTCTAGATACTCTCCCCACGTAGATGTCGAGATTTTTTCCTGGTTGTTTGGGTAGATATTAATGTTCAATTCCGATAATTTCAGATGTTATGTTTCTGTAATTTCGCCACAACCTAATGCTTAGGACTTTGTGGATCAATTTTTATCTCAGGATTCTGTTAAAGGGTGTGTTTGAAGTTGAGTTTGTGATGCTGAAATAAGGAATATTGAAGGTCTTTGTTTTCAGTCTGGGAACATAAGATGTTGGAGGGAGGTGCGAAATTCACTGGAATCGTTGGCCTAAATAATCATGAAAACAACTACTATGATTTGTCCCAAGGGTTCTACCATAAGCTTGAGGAGGGTACCAATATGTCCGTCGACAGTTTTGGGAGCTTGCAAACAAGCAATGATGGAGGGTCCGTTGCAATGTCTATAGATAACAGCAGTGTCGGTTCAAATACAAATGATTCACACACTCGCATCTTGAACCACCAAGGGTTGCGAAGGCGTTTGAATGACAGCTACTCTGTGCAACACAGTGTTAATCATCGAGGAAGGGTGACACATGCTTTGAGCAATGATGCACTTGCTCGAGCTCTAATGGACAGTAAATCCATGACGCAGGGCCTTGAGAATTATGAGGAGTGGACAATTGATTTAAGAAAGCTAAATATGGGGGAGGCTTTTGCCCAAGGTGCTTTTGGAAAGCTCTACAGAGGTACTTACAATGGTGAGGATGTTGCCATAAAGATCTTGGAGAGGCCAGAAAATGATTTGGAAAAGGCTCAGGTGATGGAACAACAGTTTCAGCAGGAAGTCAAAATGCTGGCTACATTAAAGCATCTGAACATAGTTCGTTTTATTGGGGCCTGTCGTAAACCTATGGTTTGGTGCATTGTGACAGAGTATGCCAAAGGTGGTTCCGTTCGGCAGTTCTTGGTGAAAAGACAAAACCGTTCAGTCCCATTGAAATTGGCTGTCAAGCAAGCTTTGGATGTTGCAAGGGGAATGGCATATGTCCATGGGCTTGGATTGATTCACCGGGACCTAAAATCTGACAACCTCTTGATTTTTGCAGACAAATCGATAAAATTGCTGATTTTGGGGTTGCCGGATTGAGGTGCAGACAGAAGGAATGACACCAGAGACTGGGACATACCGTTGGATGGCTCCGTGAGGCTCTTGACTCCTTAACTGCAAAATATTTCTTGATTATTTAATTATTTTAGCAAGCATGCTTGTTTTATTCTTACCCTAAATGATCTTTTGTTGGTTGTGTAACTTTCATACATGATTCTCTATTTAAGATTTCCTGTTAGGGAAAAATGATTTCTGTTGAAATGTTTACTCAACTTTTTATGGTTAATTTCTTGGCTTATTTGCAGGTGTAAATGCATTTGATTACTGATAATTGGTTTATGTCCTTGTATGGTTCTTTAGTTTTTGATTGCCATGTATCTTCCAAATAGTGCCATATAAATAAATATATGTTTCAGTGTGTTTTTTTTAAGGCAAATATGTGCAGCATGAAAAAATGGAGAGAATAATTACTGCACCTACATTTATTGATATAACCTTCTTAAAAATCTTGAGCTATTCATGTGTAAATGAAGGCATGCTCTTTTAAGAAACCTCTAAAGAATTCTCAGAAATGCTGGGATATCTGCATTGCACCCTCAGGTGTTTGAGTGTTTTAAACTTTAAGGACGTTAACTGGGTATTCATTAGTTAAAAAAATTGGTTAAATTATGTTCAATTTTGTAATGAAGGATGCTGATTGCAGCAAATGGATTTGCACGTCATTATTTTGTGCATGAATCTGGTATCTTTAATCTATAAGATTTTATCATGGAAATTTGTTTCTTCACATCCCTGTTTTCTACGATCTTTATGAGTGATATGGTACTTCTTGTTAGCAAATGACAATGCTTTTTCTGATCATTTAAACTTTGACAATGGGCTGCATTATTCATTTTTGCTTTTGTATTTCCTTAGCCTTTTTTTTAAATACTAATCTGTTTTGGCAGGAGATGATTCAACACAGGCCTTACACTCAGAAAGTGGATGTTTATAGCTTTGGGATTGTTCTTTGGGAACTCGTTACAGGGATGCTTCCCTTCCCAAACATGACAGCAGTGCAGGCAGCATTTGCAGTAGTCAATAAGGGTGTTCGTCCAATCATTCCAAATGATTGCTTACCTGCTCTTGGTGAGATCATGACCAGATGTTGGGATCCCAATCCTGATGTCAGACCACCCTTCACTGAAGTAGTGAGAATGCTTGAGAATGCAGAGACTGAGATCATGACAACTGTCCGCAAGGCTCGTTTCCGCTGTTGCATGGTCCAACCAATGACAGCTGACTGACCCCAGGAAAAAAAAGAAATTGAAAAAAGATAACAGTTAAGAGAAAAGAAGAAACTGGAAAAGGGAAAAAAGAGGCCAGAGAAGGTTTTTAGCCTCGTGTATTTATCAGGTTAATTTTCTTTCTTAAGATAGAAAAAGAAAAAGTTATGATAAGAATATTTGGCTTTGGGGTTTCTATTATTAATAGATTTCTGTTGTTGAGTTGGTAACGGAAGAGATTTTGTCTGTATACGTGCCTTCTCTTGCTATGCTATTATTAACCTCTCTTGTTTAGCTCTGCTGTATTTGACAAACTTCAATTCCTTTTGCATAATGTATTCTTCCTCATTTTCTACCCCATATCAATATGTATGTGAAGCAATAAAATATGTTACTTTTCGCAGGGCTTACCTATTCTATGAGCTATTCCTTTCCTGTGAAGTTGTAAGTGAATAGGAAGATGCAGGGGGTGATTCTTATCAGTTTTAAGGGCAAAGCAAGGTCGAGATTGAAATCAAACTTTTACTTTGCAAAGTTTTATATAGATACGAGGGCTTTAAGGTTTGTTTTGGGAGTCCCAAATTAACCTTTGCTTTAATTTTTGGTTTTTTGAGGACAGAGACGTGTTGTTTTGGTATTTTAAATTCTACAAAAGTTAATTTTGAGTCTAAAAGATAACGAAGACTTGTTTGGGACTATATTCGAAGTTTATATATATATATATATATATATATATATATATATTAGTTTATAATGAGTTTCTTCCTTAGATGGTCAACGGAAAACATATGTTCGCTAATCTATAAAATGTTTTTATCGGACTCTACAGCAAAATTTATTCAATTTTTGCGACACCTTAAACTAAAATGAGCAGCAGTGAAGCTGCAGTCATATTTATCAAATAATGTGAATTTGATCCCAAAAAACAAAAAATTGTATTGTGAATGTTAAGGCTTATTGATTAACTTACGAGGGTGTTTGTTCTGTCGGACTGGTGAGGACTGGACTAAATATAGTCCAGCTTCACCTTCACGTCCCAAGAAAAAGAACGAGTAAAAGACGAAAACAGAGGAGGAAAAGCATCAGCTTTCGGACAAGGGAGGGAACAACAGCCAGGCCAATCAGGCCCTTCCAAGTACATGTGCTGACACATGTTAAATGCTCTCCCAGGCTTTTAGTTCTTCATGACCTCCAGTGCGACGCTACTCATGCGGATGCGAATTAGTAGTGACCAATACCAACAAAGAAAGGCATTGTTTTTTTGTTCTTCTCAAACACTAAGTGAACCTCACGCACATAAATTCTTATCGTACTTCGAAATTTCCCAAAATTTTTTTTAAATACATACACACACGTCAGAAAACAGAGAGTCGTCATTTTCCTGTGATCAGTGATAATGGAATATGCAATTGGGGGCAAACTCGTTTCTCCCTCAATTCCAAGCTTTATGAATTTGAGGCGGCTTCCATTGGATAAACACAAGGGACTGAGTGCCTACAAGTTGTATTCTTCAAAACTACAGATTCAAGCTCACGACTGTTTTTCATCGGAGGTTATTTTCTCGATCTTGTATATTTTTAGTTTCTTCTTCCATAGCAATTAATTTGTCCTGGCTGTGGCCTTGAACTAATCAAGGAATTGAGTGCACTGTCAAAGTTTTGAACTTTGATTTTCGGTTCTACTTGTGTCAATGGGCATTCCGAATTGGATTATCCTTAACCCATCTGGTTTATTAAAGGGACAAGGATTTTTTTGTCGCAGTCATTGTAGTCCTGGCTGATATAAAATCCAAACCCCTTTTTTCATTTCTAAAGTTTTTAAATAAAATTGATACCGTTCACGAAAACTTATCAGCATTCTTAATTTATTAAAAAAACAAAACATTAGCTAATAATTCAACTAAAAGTTTCCGTCGTCATGTTTTTTTCTGTATCATCACTCCCCTTCTCCTATCTTTACCAGGTAAGCGTTGAGAAAGGAGGAAATTTGGCTGATTTCGGTGGTAAAGACCTTGTTTGGCCTTCTCCTAGTGATGAAATTCCATTCTGGAAGAAGGAGTTCCCTTCTTGGGATGTGAGCCCAAAAGTTCCTATTGAAGTAAACAAGGATAATGAATTCATGCACATAATTCATGTCACGGCTGAATTGGCGCCAATAGCAAAAGTTGGTGGTCTTGGCGATGTTGTAACTGGACTTGCTCGTGCATGTTTATCGCGTGGCCACAGAGTGGGTGTAATGCTCCCTTTCTACGAGTGTATCCTGAAGGAGCAGATCAATGACTTGACATTAATCACATCATATGACTCTTACCATGATGGAATTTGGATCCCAACTAATGCGTATTGTGGTGTAGTTTCAGGAGTCACAATTATACTTATTGAACCTTCCAATCAGTTCTTTAAGGGCAAAGTGTTTATGGGGGTTCATACAATGAACTGGAGGCATATTTGTTCTTCAGCCGTGCTTGCCTCGAATGGATGCAGGTCTGATCACTACTCCTTGTCATTGATAACTCATAACTTATGTAGTATTTATTCTTAGTAACTATTTCTGTTTCAACAGAAATGCTAATATAAATTAGACTTAAACGTTGTAACTGTTTAAATGAACTCAAAAGCTCAAGGCGGTGTTTTTACCCAGATACAATAGAAGTTTCGGCATCTAAGAAAAAGATATTATGCTAAGAATTGAACTTTCTCACTGTAGTGGCACCTTTGATGGAGTTTCTTTCCAAGTTATAGTCATTGACACCATTCAGGATAAAATAGATGACTCCTGCATTTACTCTAACAACTTCAGTTGAGTGTGATAAGAAACTTCTTCAACTTATTGGTATTTCAACTCAAATGGTTTCTACCTTGCTACCCTACAAAGTTATCTAAGTTCTGTTTGTCAAAGGAATTAGCTGGTCATATTTAAAGCTCACCAGATTTTATGCTTGCCCAGATTATGCTAGAATTAATGTCTTCTACAGTTATATTTTTTGGTACAGTTACATTTTTTTGTATATCTTTTATTAGGATTTTATAGCTGTACAGATTTGTATATGGCAGTTTAGCTTTTAATAGGCTAGAAATTAGCATGTATTCTTTCTATTTAATAAGAAGATCTCCACAGAGGGACATCATCTTTTTCGCTCAAAGTTTTCTAAACTTTGTCATGGTATCGAGCCTCAATTCTGATCCTTCCTCACGTGTTTTCTTAGACCAACTTAGTCCCAGTTTAGTTACTTCTCCTCGGTTATTTCTCATCAAGTTTTCTAGATATCATGTCTTTAGACAAGTCTGATTCTTTCTTGATTTGCTTCAATGGAAAAACTACTCAGCCTGGTGTCAAGACTTGTTGAAAACCTCTTGGGCTTCAAGGCAAGGTAAAGTAAACTGTCAAGAAAAGCTAGCAAAAGAACTTTAGAGAGAAACTAGAGAGAGATGGGGAGAAATAATTGTATTCCTCAATACTTTTTGGTGGTTTGGCTAATGAAGCCTCCCTTTATTTATAGTGTTACAACAAACGATCTAACTTATAATACATTTGATCCTAACAAAGAGAAAGAACCAAGTAGAATCTTCTGAATGTTACACATCTGGAGAACTCACGCTTCGCCAAGGAAAAGCTGCATGAAATGCCACATTTCTCCCCATCAAGGAACCCTCAGATAATCCCCGATTGCCAATGCGGGTTCCAAACTTCGCCTTCGTCTTCCGCTTACTCACTTCGGATGATTTTTCCTCCGCTGCACGTCGTTCCTTGTCATAAATGCTTGTTCTCGGTTTCCTTTGAACACGTCTCCAACATATCCATTCTCTTTGGTTGTCTTCCGGGTAAAGTCCATGCTTTCCATGTTTGAAGTGGATGGACTCCTCCTTTGTGATTCACAACAATGGTATGAAGTCAGCCGGATGCCTTATCCCTCGTGATCGAACCTATACTAATATGAAATCCACTGATTTTACTTTCACATGTCTTTCTTTGATCATGCTTTCTCCTCATTTTTATAATTCACTTCTTCCCTCGTTGGTAAGTGCTTGTACGAACTTGGTGATCCAGAAGCTTGCTTCGATGTCTTTCCTCATAGTGTTCAAACTGTGTTCAAAACTCCTTCAGTTGAATGGAGAGTCGTTTGGTTTTGGTCTTGGCCGACATGGTTGGAATCATTCCCCATGCTGTTCCATGCAATATCAAAGTGATAGGAGCAATAGAAGTCTATTTTACCTTGCCATAGAGATTTAGCTCCCTACCATCCATGGTCTTGCGAGATTTTTCGAATTCCACCTTGGCATCTCTTTAATGCGCGGTGTCCGCTATTCGCTCCTTCCCGATACGCTTATCTTAGGATCTATCCTGTTGTTGGATGTCGGGAGCATGCAATGCGTTCTTAATGGCAAATGCTCCTTCATTAAGCATGGCGTTGAGGCATTTCTCTTGGGCATTCCTGATCCATAGCTTTACCTACAATCTCGCCTCCGAATTATCGCTTGCATAGTTTCGCAGGCTTTGAGTTTGAGGACTCAATATAATCCATGAGAAGGTGGTAATGCTTGTATTCCGTCGTTGGAGTTCTTGAGATGCCCAGCCACAGAAGTTGAAGAAGATCCTGGACGTTTGGGATTTTTAGGAGAACTCGCCACATACTTCGCGAATGGAGCATGTATGCTTTAACTCCTTCATTTTCTGATCATTCACGGGTAGATTGCTTCTTCAACTCATCTTTAGATCTTCCCAGTTGATGATCATCCCTTCATTTCCTGTTTCTATACGCAAGATAAAGTAAAGGAAAGCGGTAGGCCATTATAAAGTATCTCCATGAAGTTGTCCTAACTCTTATACTAAACTCCTTAACATCCACCCAGGTGAATGTTAGTGGTGATGGCACCACTTTGCTTGCATAGCGTCCGCACGAGTTTCTGTCTTGAGCTCACTTCGTGGCGAAAGTGAGCTTGAAGGTAGCATTCTCTAATAAGATCGTCGTGGCCAACTGCGTATTGCAAACACTCCACGATCCACCTTTCCAGACTTCCACGCCAGATATCAAGAATGGTGGGTTCGACCTCCCTTCTAGCAACCTGAAGACATCGTGTTCTTCTATTGCTTGCTAACTCGCTACGAAGCTTTCCATGGCCGTCGCGGCCTTATTGCTTGTTTACCGTAAGAAAAAAAGAACTTTAGAAGCCCAGAGATGGGGAGAAATAATTATTCCAATACTTTTTGGTGGTTTGGCTAATGAAGCCTCCTTTATTTATAGTGTTACAATCTTATAATACATTTGATCCTAGATTTGAATCTTCACCGTCATACAACTTAAGCAAGCGAATCTTCAGAATGTTACTACCATTTGCTTCAGTGTATTGTTGATGAAATGAGTGACGGGCTTTTCATTTTGAGATTTTGTCAAAGGAAAGGATCGTAGGGTCATATCGATGGAAGCAAACCAACAGAAAAGACAAGGATCTGCATGGGAAGTCAAGGATAATCAAGTCAGACATGGATTCAGGATCAAATCCATTATCATCTTGAATCTTGACCTACAAGGATGCAGCCGGGATGTGGACTTATCTTGAAACTCATAGCCAACAATCGCCGTCGGTTTCGCGAACATGAATTGGCCACTCTTCCATCTCTCATCTCATTTTTACTCTAACTTCATGAATCTTTGGGCTGAATATACGGACATAGTATATGCTAACTTATCTCAAGGACTTGGTTATGTTCAATGTCATGAAACTACCAAGAGATCAATTTCTTATGGCCGAGATCTGAATTTGGGCACTAGATCAATCTTATGAACCGAGATCCTATTCCCTCCTTAGATGCATGCCTCAATGATTTGTTTTGTGAGGAGCGATCTTCTTACCCAAACAACCATGGAACAACATAGATCCACATCTATTCCATTGCTTAAGGTAAACTAAAGGAAGGGATATGAGCTCTATGTTGTTTTTTGCTGAAAGGATTTGGACATTACGCTCAAATTGTCCGAAAAATAAAAGGATGGCCATATAATAAAGGAATGTCTACTTGACCTCCAAAGAAATCTGAAATGGCCTTTATAGCTTATTGGCTCTTCTAGCTGGTAGTTATGTAAATACCGTCTACAACACATAGTTTCAGCTCTTCAACTGTGACACCGAAATGATTCAACAGATGATAGTTTTGCTTTTTCAGCTCTAGCCTATCGTGAAAATTTCCACCTCATCTCCTTGGTATTTTGATTAGGGGCTTCGATCATATGACAAACAATCCAAATTTCCTTACCAATGTCCACAATTATCTTTGGAAAGCTCCAAATTCATATGATGGCAATCATTTGCCAATCAACGCCACTGGTGATGTTTCTCCTTCACTAATGCTTTCTCTCTAGTCTATCCACTAATCTTGTTTATTGGTCAATTGGTTGATAATAATTATAAAGTGGAATTTTCCAAATCTGGTTGTGTTGTGCAGATTAAGTCGGGAGGATGAAGGGCCTAAAGTACTTTTCCTCTTCACCTTCCTTTATCTTATTTCTTTGCTTTGTGTCTTGTAATTCCGCTCATGTTGATTATCGAGCATGGCATAAGCGTCTTGGATATCCAAATTCTGTACTTCATGAGTTGTTGAAATCGGTTTACTTGGGAATAAAGACTTACCATCTCTCTTGTTCAATTTGATTGCAATTCTTGTAGGCTTGGCAAAGTTAAACTCTCATTTCCACCATGTAGTAAAACCTTTTGATTTAATCCATAGTGATGTGTGGGAATTACCAATTATTTCTCATGCTCATTACAAGTACTTTGTCACTTTTATTGGACTATAGTCGTTTCACATGGATTTATTTCTTACATTCTAAAATGAAGTGTTTTTGGTTTTGAAGGTTTTCCTTGCCCATATTCAAACCCAATTTTCTGCCAAAATCAAAATTCTTCGTTCGACAATGGGGAGAATACATGTCTCATTCATTTCAGGAATTTCTACAAACCAATGGTATAATATCTCAACAATCTTGTCCTTCACTCCCAACAAAATGGAGTGGCTGAAAGAAAGAATCGTTGTCTTCTTGATGTTGTCCATACTCTCATGTTAGAATCCTCCGTCCCATCGATTTTGGTGTGAAGCACTTTCTCTGCTGTCCATCTCATTGTCGGTTACCTTCTCCGTTATTGAATCAAGTCTCACCTTTTACTCGATTATTTGGTGCTCCACCAAATTATTCTAGTCTTTGCACCTTCGTTTGTTCCGCTATGTTCATCTTCCTCCACGAACGCACCAAACTTAGCTCAATCGGTAAAATGTGCTTTCCTTGGCTATTCCATCCACTAAAAGGTTTTCTTTGCTATGATTCAAATCTGCATCGCATTGAGTTTCTAGAAATGTGATTTTCTTAGAGCATCAATCTTTTTTCCTTCTTGTCCGATCCACCTTCTTCTTCATATTCTAATCGCCCATGTTTTGACTCTTCTAAACCCCTTCTTGTGTATGAGAACAACAAAGAACCCTGTTCCAATTTCAGAACCTGCACAACCCCTCTAGCTCATTCCCCAAATGCTGATTCTGTTTCAACAGCCGCACCAGCTTCTTTGAGACAAAGCACTGGGCTCGTAAACCTCCGGATAGGTATGGTTTCCCTTCTCCTACATCTTTGACAGCCACATTGTCTTCTATTCCTATTTCTACATCATATAAACAGGCCATGGAGCATGGTTGGCTGCTATAGCTGAACTACTTACACTTGAAGAAAACCAGACATGGGATGTTGTTTCATGTCCTCCAAATGTGAAACCACTTGGCAGCAAATTCATGTTCTCAATCAAGCTTCGTTTAGATGGTTCTATAGACCGTTATAAGGCTAGGCTGGTGGTTTTTGGCAACAAGCAAGAGTATGGCCTAGATTATGATGAGACCTTCGCACCGGTTGCCAAAATGACAACCGTGCGAACAATACTAGCTCTTGCTGCATCTCAATCATGGCCCCTGCATCAAATGGATGTCAAGAATGCATTTTTACATGGTGATCTCAAGGAGGAAGTTTACATGAAACTTCCCTATGGTATGCACTACTTCACCAAATGATGTTTGCAAACTAAAGCGCTTCTTTGTATGGTTTAAAATAGGCACGAGAGTGGTTTGAAAAATTTCAGTCCACACTCCTTGGTTTTCATTCATACAAAGTCGATATGACTCTCTCTCTTTTCTACAAAGGACATCTAAGGGCATTGTCGTTCTTCTTGTTTATGTGGACGATATTGTTGTCACTGTTTACGTCTAAAGCTATCTCAAAGATTTAGCAATTGTTGCATTCTACATTTCACATGAAAGACTTAGGTAATTTTACCTATTTCTTGGGCCTTGAGATGCATTATAGGCCCCAAGGTATCTTCTTGAATCAACACAAGTATATTCAAGATTTGGTTCACTTAGTAGGTCTCACGGATAGTACTTCAGTTGACACCTCATGGAAATTAATGTGAAATATCAATGCGTGATGAAGGGGCTTCAGAGGATCCTACTCTTTATCGAAAGATGGTTGGTAGTCTAATATATCTAACTATCACACGACCAGACATTTCTTATGCTGTCCACACAGTCAGCAAGTTCATGCAAGCTCCTCGGCATCTCCACCTCTCAGCAGTCCGACGCATCATTCGATACATTCTTGGCACACCAAATTGTGGCTTGTTCTTTCCCATTGGTTCCTCCCTTCAGTTGAAAGCCTACAGCAATGCAGATTGGGCAGGCTGTCCCGACACCCGAAAATCTACAACTGGATGGTGTATGTTTCTTGGTGATGCTCTAATCTCTTGGAAATGCAAGAAGCAAGACTCTGTCTCGAAGTCCTCCACAGAGGCTGAATATCGTGTCATGTCTGCTGCATGTTCAGAAATCATTTGGCTACGTGGTTTACTCACAGAGCTTGGTTTCACTCAAGTCCAACCGACACCACTACATGCTGACAACACTAGTGCAATCCAAATAGCTGCCAACCCTCTACCACCGCGAGCGAACGAAGCCGAGAAGTTGATTGCCACTCCATTCGGGAGGCCTATGACCGCCAGGTTATTACCCTTCCACACATCCCCACTGCCCTACAACTTGCGGATATCTTCACCAAATCCATGACACGACAGCGCCATAACTTCCTTGTCAGCAAATTGATGCTTGTACATTTACCAGCATCAATTTGAGAGGATGTCAAAGGAATTAGCTGGTCATATTTAAAGTTCACCAGATTTTATGCTAGAATTAATGTCTTCTACGGTTACATTTTTGTATATATCTTTTATTAGGATTTTATAGCTGTACAGATTTATATATGGCAGTTTAGCTTTTTAATAGGCTAGAAATTAGCATGTATTCTTTCTATTTGAGAAGAAGATCTCCACAAAGGGACATCATCTTTTTCGGCTCAAAGTTTTCTAAACTTTGTCACTGTTTTTCTTGTTTGAATTTATTAAAATCTTAACTTTTCAACTACTTATTCCAATTTCTGACAAGATAATACATCATAGCAGGTGACTGGAACACAGCCTGATATCATTCATGTCCATGAATGGCAGACGGGTGCTTTATCATTGCTTTATTGGGATATGTACCATTATCTTTCACTTAAGGTATAAATTCTTTTATTGTTACTTTTTTTTGTAACAGTTTATTCTTTAAACTTTAGTTATTAACATGCTTACTTTGTAGAAACCAAGAATAGTATTGACAATCCATAACATGGAGCATTTCGGTGAGTGTAGGTACGTAAATGCTTTGTTCTTGTGTTCCTTGAGTTATCATCTTGGACTTTTTTTCCCTTCTTTTTTTTTTTTTTTTTAAACTTTTCGCATCTGTAATAGCATTTGCTTGGTTCATCTGACTGCATGGCTGTCCATTAATTTTTATGTTTTCCCTGACTGTTACTTTAAGAAATGTAAAGACCATAATAGTGAATTCCCAAATTTTGCTAACTGAAAGCAATGGTTTGACCTCTATCTTTCCTCTACCTCTGAAATCTTATGATGTGTGCTTTGACATAAACGTGGTCTAAGGCACAGCTTCTCCTAAATATTTAGAATTAGGAAATGATCTTAACAAGGATTTCCATGGGAAGATTGTTATATGTTTATAGATGTGAAAGTGAGAGTTCCATTTTTTCCCTTACCCTAGTGTTTGAGGTGAGGTACAGGAATCATCTCCTATCTTAAATGGGATCCTTAAACCTATCTGAGGTTATTCTCTTTCCTACTTCTTTTGTGATTAAATTTCTTTCTGCTCATGATATTTTTGGTCTTCCTTTATATCTTTCATCTTCACTAGATGAGTTAATTGTTTTTTCGGTACCCTGCATCCTTAGTTACTCGTCAAATGACTGACCTATCTCAAATGCACTTATCTACCTATCTTAAATGCCACCTTTTTTTATTATTTTTTTTCTCTATTGGTACTTTGTCCATCAATTTAATGAACTTCCTTGCTCCTAGTCCTACATTTTAAAGTATTAGCATTTGTCTATGTCAACATCAGACTCCATTTTGTGAACTAATTTTTTGTTGATCACCTGCATCTTCTTTAATGAATATTCTTATTCCTAGCTCTACACTTTCTAACATGACCACTTATCTATTTTAACATCAGCCAACATTTTCTGAAATATGTTTTTTTCTTCGTTGCCTTAACATCAATCAAATCATACAAATAGTTCAATTTTTTTCTTTGCAATGGGCTTTCATTTCTACCATGTGGATTGGACATAATTTTACTTTATTCGTACATAAAGCATAACTATCTGAGAGTCTTGAACCTTTACAGTTTTATTGAATATTTTACTGTTTAACCAGTTCAGTACACATGACACCTCAATCCGTTCTTTGAATTTCAATGATTTCCCAGATAAAATTGATGATGAATATAGCTCATCATAAATGGTTGAAAAACTTTACAATACCCTCAGTGCTGGGTCTGCTTGCTGATTTTCTTTAAATTTGCTGCAAATTCATTGTTTAAACTAATGCTAATGTGGTCATCTCTGCTGATCTTCACTGCAGACTTTGATGAAGGGAAAAGATATACTAACTGCTGATTATTTTATAAATCTTTAGATTCTTTGGAGTCTTTTCTAAACTCTTTTATTTATATTGGCAGCAAAGAGCAACTTAGCAAGTGTGGTCTTGAGGGATCTGTATATGCATCCATTGACAGGGTAAGCTCTTTATGTGCAACATATATTTATATATAATTGATGATGTAGACAAGTTGAAGCAACCTATAAAACCTGTCAAAAGGAATGGGAAACCAGATTCGGAGGGATGGGGAGGTGAAAGGAGGGGTGGATTATATTGATCCCTCTTGTTGTTTGGTATGATAAAAGGATAGAGATGAAGGATTTAAATGTAATTAAAATATTTATAGGTAGTTATCAAATCTCTCCCTCCTATAATCCATCCAATATTGGAGGGATTGGGAAGGTTCTCAATCCACTCACCCATCCCCTTCCTCCATTGATCCCTCCTACCAAACAATTATGTTATGTTGTATCCCTCTCTCCCTCTCCATCTCCCCATTGATCCCTGTACCAAACATAGGCTAAAGTCCAAACTTTGATTTGGCATTTTCTGGGTGATGTTGGGCTTAGTTGGGATCTTATATGGTTCAAGGACAAATAAAATTGAGCTTATTGTGGCCTAAATATAATCTTCTCTGCAGACCACATGTTCCAAGAATCTTAAGTTTATCCATTAAACTTAGTTTGATCCTGTATATTCATGAGTTTATCTAAAATAAATATACATAAATAAAATAGACATTTAATGAGATATATAAACATATTGGACACTGAGTTATTGTTTAGATTCTTGGGTCTATGCACTAGGAAATCTTAAGTCCTATATCTATTACTTTTTAAAAATTCAAGCAGTGAAATGCAAGCAGTACTTTTATTGCTGCTAAAGTTTACTTTTGATGCTAAAATCTTGGCAAGCCAGTCCCTTGCTGGACTCCATCTTCAAGAGTATTCTTAGCTTACTCCGAGGATGGAGAAATCTTTCTTGGGCAGTCATACACAGTATTCTTAGCTTAGAACCTAGTGGTTCTATTAAATAATGTGTATTAAAGGTAGAAGCAGAGGAACACAGGTGCAACAAAATTAAATAGAATATTGTTTGCTTGTTCTTCTTGTTCATTGTCACTGACCAGTCATTTAACAGCAGAAATCTAGTGTTTCTCTCACACTTCTCAACCATGGCAGGCAGTCGATGATCGAACTGTTAACCATAATCCTGAGAGATTGAGCTTATTGAAAGGTGGAATCGTTTACAGTAATGCAGTAGTGTAAGTGCCTGCAGTGACGTTGTTTGTTTACTAATTAACTCTATTTGCTTCATGTTAATGTATGCACTTGCATACTATAGCAAGTCACAAAATTAAGTGGTGCCTATTTAATTTTCCCCTCATATAATCCCTTGTATTGTTTAATAGCAGTTTGCTAATTGACACAACCAAAAAAGTAGCATGACATAATAAATGAGAAGAATTTGCATTGTGGTTAGGAGGATTGAGAAAGTTGACCAATTTTGATGATTGGAGGACTTCAACAGAAACACAGGATGATTATATTGGCACAGCGTTTTAGCTCTAGGAAATTAAATATGAACTTTAAAAGTACCTTTTGAACACAACAATTCACACACTCAGCACAGAGACTCACACCTTCTATTTATTTCATCAACAAGTAATTCTTCTTTTTCTTATTTTCAGCACAGTTTCCCCAACTTATCTTAAGGAAACACTGTGCTCTGGATAACTTTCAAGCACTTTGATAAGAAACCGAGATAAGTAAGTTCCTTCACTTATTATTTTTTTAAAATTTTATTTTATCCTTGTGGTTTGTGGCTTTTTGTATATTTTCATGAACTCTTATTTTGATTCAAGTAAAAGTCTTCGTATGTTGTCTTTTCATAAATAGTTTGGTTGACTTTCTATTTGGGTAAGCTTATGGGGATGATGGTAACTAAACTTGATATCACTAGTCCTGTGTTCAAATCCTACTGACATGTGCTGGGGGATTGTGAAATAATATGTATCAACTTGACATGCATGATTAGGCTCATTTCATATTAGCTTAGGCTCTTGGAATTGATAGTAACTAACAACTCCTCTATGGACTCTTCTACTGCTGTTTATGATATTTAAGTAATAAAAAATTCCTTCTCTTGCTTTGACTCCTCATTTTGTTGTATATTACTGTTAACTAGATTGATGTAATTGATGTCATTGTTCCTTCATATTTTGGGTTTTATCACTTGTAAGAGGATAGTTTTCAGCCCTCAATTGTGTACATGTTGAATGTGTGATAGTAGTCTTTTAGCTTGAATGTATATATGCTTTGCTCTCTTAATAGGCTGGAAAGGCATACTTCAGAATTTTGGTGAATGGTTTTATTTTGGATTGTTTATGATTTCCTATGTCAGACTTTTCATTGTTCCTTTTTTTGCATTTAATAATGTTTTATTATTATGCAATTGAATAGGTACATCGGTATATTAAATGGGATAGACACTACAATTTGGAACCCTGCTTCAGATGTTTTCTTGCCTGCTAAGTTCCATGGTAACAATTGAGTCAATATTTATATTAAATCTTCAACATGACGTTGTTGAAACACTTCTTCTATAATTTATATTTCTTTGTCTGTCAGACCTAGAATGGATGATAATATCATTACGGAGTTATGAAATATCTGCAATACCATTATCTCTACAATAAGTATTAAGTTCTGAAATCTCTCTCTCTCTCTCTCTCTTTGTGACAACTTAGTTTCTTTCTGATGAAATTTTTGCTTTTCTTTTTTGTTCCTTGATCCCTTACTTGTTGATTTTATGTTCATTCAATAAACTGTAGCATGGAAAGCAGAGGGCTGTTTTATCCTTTAAAACGGTAAATGTATCATTTTTAAAAAATATATATACATTTGGGCATGTATATAAATAACAAAGAGAATAACGATAATGACATAAACATGCATGCCTTCACTGTTTGCCCAGTCAGGATTGGAAGCACTTTGTACTGTAAACTTTATGCTACATTGTCCTAGTAGTTCTTCTTTAAAAAAAATTTATTGATCTGAATGTGGACTGAATATCACTTGTATTCTCTTTTTACTTCTCATTACTTTCCTTGCAGCTCAAAACTTTGAGGGGAAAAAGTTGTGCAAATACTATGTCCAAAGGGGACTTGGTTTGGCTACAGATGATCATGTAGCAGATATGACACTCAAGGTGCCTTTGGTTGTATGTATTACTCGACTAGTCGCACAAAAGGGTCTTCATTTAATTATTCAAGCAATGAAGCATGTTGAAAAACTTGTAAGTTTGTTAATATATTACATGTTTTCTGCTCGTAGATCCCTGTAGGTATTGATATTATTATTTTTAATGCAAGTATTTGTTATTGTTTCTCTACGGTCATGCTTTAAATCCTTGATGTGAATGCCTGACCATATCCTCTGAACATTATTTTGAGGTAAGGGTTTAATTGCTTTTGCCTTAACGTTGGTCATTTCTAGGGTGGACAGATGATTGTACTGGGGAAATCTACAGATGGTGAAGTTGAAAGAGAATTTGAAGGTCTTGCAAATTTGGTAATGGATTTGAGGTTTATATCTTTCAGATTTTGTTAGGTTTCAAGATTATACTTCCACTTTACTAATGAAGTAATTACCATTTTCTATTCAGCTAAATACATCTTAAATACTCGATTAATATTGCTTTTCATCATTCTCTTTCCGGTTTATTGTATTTGGGTTCATTTTTAAATAGTAGATGTCCTTGAATGAATCAAGGATTATGAACAAATGAATCAAGGATTATGAACATATTTTAGGTGTATGCCCAATCATAGGCTTAACAGAACGTTGTCTACATGCAAGAGCTCTTTTATTGGGGATACGAGCAGGATGTCAGATTCAGAAGGCTATTTAGAAAGTTGTATGAACCATGCTTTTCCTCTTTGTGTCACAGATCTTTGATGTGTCACTTCAGACACTTGATATTAAGAAAAGTAAGATGGCCAATGTTTGCTGCACTTTTTTTTTCCCTTTTAATCTTGGGCTGGGCTCAGGACTTTTGCCTGAGGGAACAGTGGCTTTGCCATTGAACTGAGAGAAAATGCTTGCTGCAATTATTTAAATAAACTAATGCCTAAAAATGTATCTGATAATAGAATGGTTACTTAGGGGTTAGGTAGCTACTGATTTGAGAAAAGGGAATGTAAAGACGGCAATTTATATTGTCACAACATCCAAGGCTTTTTTGTACATCCATGACAAGCGCAATTGTCTTGCTCATGGGTCTTTCTCCTAAACAATGAAGAGTTTTAGAGTTCGATTTCATGCTTCATTCTCTTTGAGTTCTTCTCACATGAACTCAGTTCAATTCTCACTCCCAGTTCAATCTTTCAGCCTGTTACCTAAAATTATGGTTTTCTAATACTGTCACTGATTGTCCGACTTTTCCGCTTTAAAACTGATTCAAGCTTTGATTGTTGTAAATTTTGTTTGATGTTCATGACATCTCCATATTAGTCTTGTACGGTGTATTCCTGTAAATTTTTTCAATTAGAGTGCCATGTTTTATAAAATTATATCTCGAAGCATAAACCTCACTTGAGGTATAAGTAACCTCATATGACAAAGTATTTTCTTGAAAAGCTATTGGAACATAATCTGTGATTATCTCTTTTGTCTTTATTTAAGCTGCTTGTAGTTTAATCTGGAAAAATGGGAATGATATAGATCAATATTTGTATAACTGAGGTTGTCATTATGTTACCACACAATCCTCAGGTGTAAACCTGTCCAATAATTGGAACCAAAAACCAAACAGACAATTTGAACTCTGATAAGTGATACAAAGTAATCATCACTCACATAAAACATAAATTATTAGGGCGTAGGCCTAATTATATAAATCAAGTCAACAACACTCACAACTTCATTTAATTGTTATGATTGCACCATCCTCTTCTTCAACTCCTGTGAATGACATTTTAAGTGTTTTTATGGATATCACTGTATAGAATATTCATGTTTATATGAGACATCAGCTGATAGACATGTTTTTATTTTATTTTTTGTTCTCCCAAATTTAAGTAATCTGTTGGACATACCTTTTCCCTTATTTTGCAGCATAACCAAGGCGTAGCATCGAATCTTGTTGATTTATAGGTAAATTGGTTAATGGTCTTTGAATAACATACATATCTATCCCATTGGTAAACATTATAGTGAAACTTTACTTGTGTGTAGCCTGGAAAGATATAATTCTTCCTTAAAAGCTGCTTAACTGCCTTGCCCCACAAATACAAAGCCCTATCTTTATATAAAATTATTCTGGGACTGCTCCTGGTTGTTAACGTCTTCTTGTTTTATGATTTCGTTAATATGGTGAGGAGCTGTCCCATATACTATATGCTGCAGCAGACATGGTGTTAGTTCCTTCCATGTATGAGCCATGTGGACTAGCCCAAATGATTGGAATGCGTTATGGAGCAGTATGTCCTTTCATTCTTTGATTGATACCACTGTCTAATTTATGGTTGTCTATGGTAACTTCCAATATTTACTAATCGTTGTATGATTAGTTGAATGGCTAGCTATGCATGTGTGGTACTGGATCACATTCCTTATCTCCTTACAACATCATTTTCTATAAATAAATATGTTTTCCTTTAGTATGCTTCTTGGTGGGAAGGAGAGTTCATTTGGGCTTGAGTTATGATTTGGGATGGAAATTGCTAAATCCTATTCTTATTGAGGAAATAGGGGATTGGGAGTTGTTGATATATGGTTTGGTTGTTTTAAGTGAATTAGATGTGAAGGAGGAGGAGGATAGAAATAGGTTTGAAATTT
>CM017585.2:6583569-6586069 GCA_007844105.2 Rhamnella rubrinervis
TGGCAAGGAATCCTGGGGAGACAAGCCCACTGCCACATATTAGCATCACCGCAGCCCCAAGTGCACACACAGACAGGCGCAATCCAGCCCATTACAAGCCACTGACGCGCGCGCTGGGCGCCCATGGCATGCGCTGTCGCGCCGCTGGGCGCCCAGGGCATGCCGCGGACGCGCGCGCTGGGCGCCAGCAGCATGCCGCTTGACGCGCGCTTGTCGCCCCAGGCACGCCCACGCCCTGCTGGTGGTGGGTGGGCATGCACGCCAGTGAGCGCCAGCGGCTACCTACGGTGGCTGTGGCTGCCACCCTGGCACGCCACGGCGTGGGCCGTGGCTTTGCTGGTCCAGCTGTCATGGCATTCCTCTGAAACACCCAATTTGCTAAAAGTGAGGTTCACAGATGCCTTGTGCCACACTCTGTGCCCATGCACCACGGTGCCCATGCATGCCCCACATGCCTGGCGTTCAAACTTGTCCGTGCCAAACACATTTTCCCTTTAATAAGGCTCCCAACTATCATTTTGGCATATGAGAGCATTCCCAACAATCAAAATCAACTTCCATGCACTTGGTTGAACATGTGCCCGGCCCCGCAGTTGCCACGAGGTGCCACCACATGCCCATCGCGTTCAACTTGTCCATTGCCAAACACATTTTGCCCATACAATAAGGCTCCCAAATATCACTTTTGCAGCATGAGAGCATTCCCAACAATCAAAACCAACTCCCCATGCACTTGGTTGAACATGTGCCACGGCCCCCCCCATAGTGCCCACGAGTGCCACCACATGCCCATGCGTTCCAACTTGTCCGTGCCAAACACATTTTGCCCCGCACAATAAGGCTCCCAACTATCACTTTTGGCATATGAGAGCATTCCCAACAATCAAAATCAACTTCCATGCACTTGGTTGAACATGTGCCCGGCCCCGCGGTGCCCACGGTGCCACCACATGCCCATGCGTTCCAACTTGTCCGTGCCAAACACATTTTGCCCCGCACAATAAGGCTCCCAAATATCACTTTTGGCATATGAGAGCATTCCCAACAATCAAAACCAACTCCCCATGCACTTGGTTGAACATGTGCCACGGCCCCCCCCATAGTGCCCACGAGTGCCACCACATGCCCATGCGTTCCAACTTGTCCGTGCCAAACACATTTTGCCCCGCACAATAAGGCTCCCAAATATCACTTTTGGCATATGAGAGCATTCCCAACAATCAAAACCAACTCCCCATGCACTTGGTTGAACATGTGCCACGGCCCCCCCCACGAGTGCCACCACATGCCCATGCGTTCCAACTTGTCCGTGCCAAACACATTTTGCCCCGCACAATAAGGCTCCCATATATCAATTTTGGCATATGAGAGCATTCCCAACAATCAAAATCAACTTCCCATGCACTTGGTTGAACATGTGCCACGGCCCCACGGTGCCCACGAGTGCAACCGCATGCCCATGCGTTCCAACTTGTCCGTGCCAAACACATTTTGCCCCGCACAATAAGGCTCCCAAATACCACTTTTGGCATATAAGAGCATTCCCAACAATCAAAACCAACTTCCCATGCACTTGGTTGCACATGTGCCTTGGCACCCCATGATGCCAGGTGTGCCACAGCACACATGTATCAACTTGACCGAGCCAAACACATTTTGCCCCGCACAATAAGCTTTCTAAAAGTCATGTTGCACATATAAGAGCATTCCCAACAATAAAAACCAACTTCCCATGCATTTTTTAATTTTTTTAAATTTTTATACATTTTGCAAATAAAAAAATAAAAAAAATATTTTCGCTTCTCCAAAAATTATGAAATTTTTACACAACCTAGAATACATTATTCTAAGCATGCATGCAAAAAATCTCATCAAAATTCCATGTATTTCTTCAAAAAAGGCCCTTATGTCTCCTCGTGCAATGTGATGTTTCCTGCTGTCACAAGGCCAACGGTTAATTAAGCTCTTTAAGGGGGGGTGAGTTGCCTGCCTAGGCACCCCACCCCCCCTTGGCCCCATGGCTGCCCACACACCCCCCACCACGCCCGTGCCATGGCATGGGAATTGGGGGGTGTGTGGGCATCCATGCGACACGGCGGCCGCCCTGCCGCCGATCGGCCGCCCGTCAACGGTGGCCGCCGCCGCCGGAATTCCAAAAATTCCGGCGATGGTGGAATTTTCCCAAAGGGAGTCGCGCGGTTGTGGGATCCTCATGCGATGATGGTTGGCAATGTTCGACGGAGCATAGCGCGGGGAAGCGACGCGATATAGGGTGTGGGTTGGTGTTGGGGTCTCGAATGTGCTTGGGGTAGCGAGGGATGCTAGTTGCGGCGGTGGTGCTGCGTTGCTTGTTGGTGTTGGGGATTATCCTCGGGAGCCCTTCCGGGAGGCACCTATATGGTTGGTCTTTGGTGCTGGGCCTGCGACATGCATTGCTTTCAAGGCGTGCTTCCCAATCAAATCCTCAGTGCGGGTGACACGGCAATGAATTTGCATCCTA